>NW_021011480.1:6113862-6346515 GCF_003987935.1 Bombyx mandarina
TAACCTATCTTTTTTATACCTTCATAGCGATAGGTAATTAGGTATATAGGAGGATGGAAAAAATGTATTTGGGCTAACTTTACGCGAATGCACATTATTTTATTTATTTTGTTTTTAATTTTTTTAATTAAACTGTATACCAATTAATTGATCCTTCAGGATTTATAATTGTTTTTTTTTTCACGATTAAAACCGCGTAGAAAGTTTAGGCATTATAGTTGACGCATGCGCCATAGATTATACACTTATGGCATGCGCAGTACACATATTTTGTATACATTTATTCAACTAATACAATTAATTAAACAAAAAATGAGTAATTTCGAAAGAGAACAAACGTATTTTATATAAGAACAATCGAAAATGAATATTTACGAGTAATTAAGGACGAAAAAATATTAAAAATTGCAATCGAGGGGCTAACTTTTAGATATATTTTTAATATTTTTTTTAAAATAAATAAATGGGGAACAAACAATTATTAACAGTGAACAATCAAGAACAAATGATGAACAAACGAATTAATAGAAAATAAGTAGAAAACAGGAAAAAAAATTATTTTTGAGGGGCTAACTTCATTCACCCAAAAAAGATTAGGTACATACCTAGTGTCATTTAACTTTTTTTACCATGCAAAGGGCATTAGGTACTTAGAAAGGTAGACGAGTTAGGTAATGACCCACCTTGTATTGGTGGGTTCTGGAGTCCGTAAACATTAACAATGAAAATTGCAAGTTAGCTTCATGGTAGAAACAAGTAGGGTGGTGGATTTCTGTCATGAAGGAGTCCCTAATGCATTCATATAAAGGTGAAGCAGACGTTGAACTATACAACAGACTTAGTAGTCTAGTTAATTGAACACATGATTTAAGTGTTTCACTATAAAAAATGTTACCTGGTTACAGTGGCATCAATGCAAAAGATTTCTGTTTTATCATGTGTATTGGCTGCGATGGCTGGATGGTACAAATAAAAAGACAGATTTGCTTATGAAAAAACTTATGATATTTATTTTAACTATTTACATCACAAATGCAGTCAATTGTACTCATTCATACATAAAGTGAAAACATTATCAAACTCTTTTACAAATTTACAATTAAGTCTGCATTATTTCTAAAATGTTCCTAAAGTCCAACCAAAATATCAAATGAGCTTTTCTACTACTATACTATCTTATATTAATAAGGCGCATATCTTCTTGACGGCGACGGACCTCGCATTCCGGGCCTGTAAAAAGTATTTGTTAGAGGTGATGAAAGTTGTTTACATATTATATACAAAATCATTTAAAATTTTAGGTTGATTTACCTTCTGTCATCAAAAGTATCTCTGCTAAAATCTTCATACATTCTGTAAGAGAAGAATTTTTTTTTTAAGATATTTATTTTTAACAAACTAGCATATGAGTCGACTATTAACAAAGCCGGCAATCTGATTTTTGGACAATGATTGGTAAATCAGAAAAACGAATTATTGACTTTGTATTCCATTGGCAGTCACAAAACTCTTCGGAACGACATCTTAGATAAATAACAGGTTAACTATTAACCTTCAATCTGTATTGACATATCAATAAATTTTTTTTGTCCAAATGCACAGATTGCCACCTTTGATAATAGACGACTCATATGTGAGTTGTCTATTGATTGATATGTCAATACAGATTGATTTGAATATAATTGTCTCCTTCAAAGAATACGGTTCAAAACCTGCATTAAACAAAGGTTAATAGTTAACCTGTTATTTATCTAAGATGTCGTTCCGAAGAGTTTTGTGACTGCCAATGGAATACAAAGTCAATAATTCGTTTTTCTGATTTACCAATCATTGTCCAAAAGTCAGATTGCCGGCTTTGTTTTATGAAAAGAAGCTTGTATGTTACCCTCTGGACATCTGGGGTCCTGGTGGGGGGCTTCTGCGGCTGTACATAGGATCATAGGAAGATCTCATGGAACCCATTCCGCTCCGCAGTGGAGGTAAATTAGGCATGGGTGGCATGGGTTCGCGGCGTAAGGGCGGAGAAACGAAGTCACCGCGAGCTCCTCTAGATCCGCCCAATTCCAGCCCTCGTGATGCTCCTCCAACTGGATAGCGTCGCTCGAACAAGTCCCGTGGAGAATCGAACCGTGAACGATCATAGTACCCGTCATATGGATCCTGTCGAGGTGCAAACATTATTAAGTGATGACCTAAAAACAATAAGTAATTGAAAATTAAAGCCGAAATCGAGTAGCGGTCGTAACCGAGAAGTGGTGTCACCGATCCCGGCGTGTAGCGAACGGTCAGAGTGAAGCACCGCGACGCGCTCGGAGGGAGACCGACGGCTCGAGAGGCGATAGTAAAGTAGAACGCGTTACCCCAAATCCTCCCATCATGCGATCGCGAAGGAAGGGTGGCGGCGGCGGCGGAGGGTAGGGATCGCGGCCGAACGCTCGATCGCGGAAACCGTTGCGGTCGGGGCCCAGCGCCTTCGGGCACTCCTTGGACCAGTGGCCCCCGCGGCCACAGCGGTAGCACTGCTCGGGGTCGCCCATGCCCGGCCGCTGCCGGACACGACTCGTCGACAACTGCACCTTCATGGGCTGTCCGTCGACCATCATACCGTTCAACTCTTTGATAGCGTCGTTCACATCGCCCGTCGCGTCCAAATGCACGAAGCCGTAGTTACGCACGATATCGCACTCGACGACCGTCCCGAACTTCTGAAACAGCTCGCGGACTTCGGGCGCGCGCGTCTTGTCCGTTAAATTACCCACGAATATTTTAGTGGTTGGCGTCGACGGCGCCTTCCGGCTCTTGGCCGCTTCTATTTTGATCGCCTGCCCATGAACTAACTCGCCGTTAAGATTCTGAATGGCTTCGCGGCCGACTTGTTCGTTTTCCATGTGCACGAAACCGTAATTTCTGACGATATCGCATTCTACGACCGTACCGTATTTTTCGAATAGCGGTCTAAGATCGGCTTCTGTGGTTTTATCAGAAAGGTTCCCGATGAAGATTTTGAAAGTACCGGTGCCCGGCATTTTAGATTCTGAAACGCATACATTTCACGAAATGAGTCAGCAGCGTCTGAAGCGATGGTATTTTTCCGAGAATATTAACGAGTACACGGGATAAATGAAATTTGAAATAATACTTACATGGGTTACTATGTACAAAGAATAACAATATATAACACAAGTTAAAAATATGAACACCAAATAGACTACACGAATTACCTACGCAGTATACGTGACGAACTCCGCTACAAAATGGCGTTCAAGTCGCCGCAATGAATGAATGAAAATACAAGTCACGTCGACAATCCATTCACTCATACATCCTAACAAATTACCAGACTACAAAATGTTATTTTTCCGCCTAATATTTGGCGACATTATTTATTTTACTCTGTACGAAGCATTTATGGGTTTATTAATAAAGAGCTACGTAAAAAAGTAATTGAACAAATGTTTCACTAATGCAACCAGTCCAACCATTTCTGCATTTCCTTGAATGACTGATTCTCAGGGCAATATTCGGCATCTTCTATGACTTCCATCGTCGCAATATCAAGTGCAAAATTTAGTATCGCATTAAAACATTTTTAAATTTTGTATTTATTACACAAAAAATAACAAAACAAAATTGGTAGAGATTGTTCTAAAATCATAGTATTTGTGGTTATCAATCATTATCAGTTAACAAGATTTTCTGTTAAAAATTGACCTCTCTACGGTTGTTACTAAGACCAATTAAGCTCTACCCGTTTTTCGACCCATTGTGATTTTCCTTTATTTACAAATGCTCTTGATATTGACTTCATTGCCCACAATAAAGCTAATTTCATGGTAATTAATGAATTGGCTAGACATATCATGGCAACTTTTGACTTATGTCAAAATCCCTCGCGACCGTCACTGTTTTTGTAGACGTTCTTTTTGATAAAAATATAATCAATTTGTAAATTGGAAAAAAAACAATCAATTAAAGCAAGTGATCGTTTCGTATTTTTGTGATCTCTTCGGTCTCGAAGCGGGAAAACCGTTATAATTCAGCCGGTGAGTACGTTTTCTATTTATAAAAATAAGAACGTTGTGCTCGAAAATAGATTGTAAGAAAAAGAAATTGATGTATTCACCAATTTTGTTTAATGATTCCGTACGTTGTTAGGTATCGCATGTACTGAGTATGCACGTACTGAACATATTGCCGAGTAAACAATTTGTATTTAAGCGCGCGAATTTAACTTCTCCCTATCTAATCATTTTATCACCACAAATCATTGATGGTGTTCACAGTTATTAATTTAATAGCTACCACTTCATTATGTATGGTAATTTATGTGTAATGTCATAAAGAAAAAAAAAGCTTCAAATAGATTTTCTGGATAAACAAAGTTAATTGGCTCATAGCTTAACCATTCAGTTTTATCTATTCCAAAAGTTATTCTTGCAGGCTGTTATATTTACAACAAGCCTAAAAGATTCTCCAGTATAGTTGTAAACTTAAAGACATACTGTTGAACATAGTGTGGTTCAGAATTTATTTTTGATGAATTTTAACAATTGAATGAATGTGTCGCAACACGTTTTTACTAGGTACAATGATCGAGCTAGAGGATGATTAGCAGCAAGAGATATAAATTAAACTTACTGAAAATGAACAGAAAATGTAAATAAACTAATAATGACACAGCTTAAACTAAACTACTAGAATTGAATGAACTTGAAATTAAAGGATATATTTTTTGTGGTATTTAAAAATTTCTACTTTCTATTTCAATCATTAGGGTTTAATGTTTTAAAGAGTCAAACAACTCCGTTATATTACAGTTATCACTTTAAGTCTCAATATATTTCAAGTCAAGCATTCAAACTCCATTTTGAATCCTGAATTTACTTATCAAATGCCTGGCAATACAAAATTTAATTAAATACATAATAATAATGTAATATTTATAAATATGTTTTGTGACATATCTTTTGGAAGAGATTACAACTTTAATTGACCTTGGCATTGATGTTATCAATTTTAATCGTCATTCACAGTTTCTTAAAATATAAACATTAGTCATATGCTTACGCTTACGGGAGTCAATATTTTTAAAAATTATAAATTGCTGATTTTAGTAGTGTTGGTATCTGCATTACCAACATGGTGGTCAGTCTGACACAGATTAGACTGAACTCCTTGAAGTAACTCCAATGATTAGAAATGAAGAGCTTATTATATCCTGATAATGGTATTTGTTCATAATAGTATTTGCATTTGAGGTATTGCTTTAAGACATATTAGAGATGACTCATATATTCATATAATATAGAAGATTTTGTGTTAATAAATCCTTCCTATACTCATATTTGATAGGAATTTCAGATATAATTTTTAAACAAAAACGAGATAAAAAAGATTTCTCCCTGCTTAAGAACGAGTAGTTTTCAGGAATGCAATGGTGGATAGAGACCTCATACTGAACACTGTTGCTACTCGGTGAATCAATTGTCCAAATGCTGTTGTTCAGAACTCATATAATAAATAAGGAACATAAATACACACATGCAATATGAAAATGTCATTGGTGGTATAATTTTTTGTCAAATATCTTCTATGCTAATATAGGTACCGTCACATGACTTCTTGGAAGCTGGAAGTCATAACAGTAAGTATCTATCTCAAACTTGGAAATATCATTAGTGCTCTTCAGTTTTTTTATCAAATATCTTACATTAGATGATGACCGACCTTTGCTTGTTTTTTTGATAACGCCATCTTGTTGTGTCTTTAAAGCTGTTAGTTGCCCTCAATTAAAAAAATAGTATTATTATTCGCCAATAGATGTCAGGAAGAGTTAATTATTGAAAACATGAATAAAACAAAAATTTCTGAAAATAAATAGTAGCTAGATCGATTTATCGCCCCCGAAATCCCCTGTATACTAAATTTTATGAAAATCGTTGGAGCCGTTTCCGAGATTCAGATTATATAGATATATATTAATATACAAGAATTGCTTGTTAAAAAGGTATAAGATTCTACGAAAGTTACTGCTTGAGTTTAATACTTTTTAATACTAAAGCTGATGCTAGTAATTCCAGTTTTTTATTTCAGATTAGAAAGATTAAGATTCTTTACATTGTTTGTTTGAAACAAAACAACTAAAAATGTTTTAGCTGCATTAAATGTCTATATTGGTTCAACTAGTGAACTAATATTAGGCCTTGTAATTAAGTCATTAATTATTAGAGCGGGACTGATTTGTTACAAATCATACATGAAATCAGTGACAAACTGGTACTGGTGGTTACTGGTGGTAGGACCTCTTGTGAGTCCGCGCTGTTGGGTCCACCACCACTCTGCCTATTTCTGCCATGAAGCAGTAATGCGTTTCGGTTTGAAAGGTTGGGGCAGCCGTTGTAACTATACTTGAGATCTTAGAACTTATATCTCAAGGTGGGTGGCGCATTTACGTTTTGGATGTCGCATTTACGTTTTGGATGTCGCATTTACGTTCTGGATGTCTATGGGCTCCAGTAACCACTTAACACCAGGTGGGCTGTGAGCTCGTCCACCCATCTAAGCAATAAAAAAAAAACCTATTGGTTCAATTAGTGAACTAATATTAAGTCTTGTAATTAAGTCATTAATTATTAGAGTGGTACTGATTTGTTACGATTCATACATGAAATCAGTGACAAAAAGGTCTGTTTTCAACTTCTAATTTAATATACTCAAAGTTGGGAAACTACTGGTAGGAAGCCGTCTGCACATGTATGTACGTACGTCCACTTCAGCATCTATTTCGTAAAACAGTTATGCGTTTTTTTTTATTTATTGCTTAGATGGGTGGACGAGCTCTAAGGTCTCAGTATAGTTACAACGGCTGCCCCACCCTTCAAACCGAAACGCATTACTGCTTCACGGCAGAAATAGGCAGGGCGGTGGTACCTACCCGCGCGGACTCACAAGTGGTCCTACCACCAGTAAAAAGTGCTGTTGTAGAATACACTCGAGATATTTATCTCACGCCTCGAATTGGGTTCGGTTGCCACTAGGCACAGCTTAGGTTATTGGAAATCGGTCAAGTGACTTTGAAAAATTACTGACACTCAAGATTTTACGTAATACATTTTCGCAATGCTCAAAGAAGGCTCAAATCAGCTGACAAACAGAGGAGAAAAATTCTAGTGTACTTATACTCATCTTACTAAATACTTGTTTGTTTTACATATTCATATTATACATAAAGAAATAACGAAAAGAATAAAACATAACAAAACAAACATAATAAAAAAGAAAAAAAAGACTTGAATAATGTTAACGTAAATAATTGTAAAGATTTTCTAGTGGACTGCTTTTTCTTGTACAAATACAAAGAAGTACAAGTACAAATACAAAGAAGTTGGAACATATTCTAAAATTATTAATTAAAATAAAGAAAGGTACTATTTTAATCATACGTTTATTTAAATAGACGATTCAATTGAAATAGTTTGATGAAATGAAATACTATATATTTTATTTCATCAAACTTTTGAGATATTTAAATCATCGATAACAGTTTATATTATATTATTACCGCTTACAATATTTTTCACAAATCATTTCATTATCTACTATTATGTATTGCGAATGGTGTTGCCTCGTCACTTTCCTGAAATCAATGGCTTGCCGATCGCACAATCCTTTGCAGAATACATTGACGCTTGTCTTAAAACAGTTCATTATACTACCCGTTGTCAACCGGCGGTGGATGGCGTTACAATAGGAGTAACTCTGCGTTAATGTAATGTGGTACGCGATGGGGTAGAGTGAGAGGGAAGAGGTGAGAGGGAGTTAGTCGTCGCTCGATACCTCGTGTATTGTAGGGGTGTCCCCTCCCCTCGTCAAGTGGGGTTATATAATTCAAAGCTTTGTGGTGTTGCTACATGTAAAAATATATTAAACAATACTATATTTGTATTTCGTGGTTTCAAATAAAAACATCAAGTGAATCTATGATCAGTTATTCAAATCGATATTTGTAATGAACGAAATACGACCATAACTGCAGTTGTGGCGAAAATAAAAACATTCCTTCCGAAAACACGTATACCAATTTTTCAATACATTTGAACGTAGCTACGGGCCATTAATAATTTTTGTTTTTAAACAGATACGTCAACAATGTCAGAGGCTTATCCACTTACACACTACTGACTTAAATATAATTGGTTCCGTATGCTTAGAATTGATGTTGATAAAAGAAAATATCCATCTGAGGTTATGCGCGAGAAAATATCCATCTTAGGTTTTGAGCGTTTTTCGTTTAGTTTTATTTGTCCATTAAATTAAAAAGATACCGTTTAGATTTATCGGGCACAAAAAGTAAAATGTTCAATAATAGAAAATCTCAAGCGCAAGGGCCCTGATTGGGGCCGGAAATTTTCACATAGGAGTTGCTTAAATAGCTTTGATATCTGTATACTCGAGCACAGGGTCGTTGTCAGGGTCGCTCATTTGGTTAATCGTTTTCTGAGAATATTTAGGCTATGTTTCGTATTAAACGTTTCATACACAAGTGGACCAATGATAATAATAGAATTTATAAAAAAATCTTCGCAAATGATTGCTGTCTCTACGTCCTCTGAAAGTCGTGTGTACGAAGCGTAAATTACATTTTATTGTTTAGGTGACGGTTGCATTTATGTCGAATGCTTCTCAAATTTTTTCGATTCTCGGTTTCTTGACAATTTTTTTTTTAATTTGACAACATTTCTTAAATAGTAATCGCCATTAACGTACACACATACATACCTTTGGAATTTGGATACACTGAATTGACATTTTGACATGTACACGCTTATTGTTCCCAATAGTTTGCAGATTTTGCTTTTTTTATTGCTTAGATGGGTGGACGAGCTCACAACCCACCTGGTGTTAAGTGGTTACTGGAGCCCATAGCCATCTAACCTTTGGAATTTGGATACACTGAATTGACATTTTGACATGTACAAGCTTATTGTTCCCAATAGTTTGCAGATTTTGCTTTTTTTATTGCTTAGATGGGTGGACGAGCTCACAGCCCACCTGGTGTTAAGTGGTTACTGGAGCCCATAGCCATCTATAACGTAAATGCGCCACCTACTTTGAGATATGAATTCTAAGGTCTCAGTATATTCACAACGGCTGCCCCACACTTCAAACCGAAATGCATTCATTACTGCTTCACGGCAAAAATAAAATTTTTGCGAGTTTCAATTTATTTTCACCGTAGAAGTCATTCGTGAATATTTGTTAACACGTTGACTGGGATATGCTGGTTAAAAAGTTCCCTGCGCGACTGTCTACTAGTGCCGCAGTCAAAATCGCGTCCTTTCGCTAGGTGTGAGAGGCGACCTATATCCACATTTCTATCAGTATGTGCATATTCAATAACGATTCTTTGTGAGGCCTATCAGCTCGCATACGCACTGTGAAGAAGTCCAATCTTGCCTCGAAAAGACCTCATGCGCACTGGCTGAAAGTCCCTCAAAAATGTACCTGCAGTCAACGTGTTAAGTTACATATTTTAATAGAACAATTGGTATCTATCCGAGGGATTTTAATACCGGTAAAGTCGCACCGCTAATGCACCGGACGTCTTATTCTTGGGTTATCGTTGGGTCTTCGTGTCCCGGATCGGGCCTCAGGGCAATCCCCTCTGCCCGGGCTTGAACTCCCTGCCTAACGAGGTAGGGGTGATGAATCTGCTTGTATGACTTTAGCTGAACGGCAGTGAAGTGGATGTGTCGATGATTCAGATGACGCAGAGTACTCCGCGGAACTGCTTATAAAGAACTGATTCCACACGCGACGATACCGCAATCGTGCTGCCATCTCTCGGGAATGGTGCTGCGTTTCGTTTAGCTACCAAACTAATGACCATCTCCGACATATATAAAAGTAGATGTGTGTGTGTGTGTTCCGTATATACTATGAAACTGCTGGATCGAATTTTTAGGGAAAATCTTCAGATTGGCCCAGTGGGTGCACTTATGGTAGTTTTTTAGGGATTGGATCATAGTGAAATCAAGATCGGGCCAGAAAAGCAGGCGTGAATATAAAACGAGAACGATTGGTAATCGGATGAAGACACTTTATCTTTGTTAGTGTTGCGGGTCAGATTGAGGTCACAACCATACATAGTGCATCAGCTACCTACTATTTTTTTTTTTCCTACCTAAGCTGATAGCCTTAGGGGCTATTTCAGCGTAACCCTAACGTTTGTAGGTGAGCTCACGGGGCTCAAACCTGTTGACGTTGCTAACACGAACCCTAGTAAGAGCCGTGCTTCGCAGAATCTACCACCGGATCGGAAACGCGACCCACTGAGAAGATCCGGCGAGAAACTCAGTGGGCTGTGTCTGAGAGTTAATTTACTCGTCGAGCCCTTCGTCGCAAGCGACGGGTTCGACGAGAACGGTGACCGGTGCTTGAAGTACCTAAAAGCTCCGTTAGTGGATCGGGAGGATCCGAGATGACGTGTTTTGGGCGACGTCGACTGCTTTCCATTCTGTCCGCAGGATCGGGAATGTNACTGAGAAGATCCGGCGAGAAACTCAGTGGGCTGTGTCTGAGAGTTAATTTACTCGTCGAGCCCTTCGTCGCAAGCGACGGGTTCGACGAGAACGGTGACCGGTGCTTGAAGTACCTAAAAGCTCCGTTAGTGGATCGGGAGGATCCGAGATGACGTGTTTTGGGCGACGTCGACTGCTTTCCATTCTGTCCGCAGGATCGGGAATGAGCTACCTACACTGATATTGCTAGCATTACTTTAGTTATCATGTAATATGTGACTGCTGTCTTAATAGCTGACGCGTCAGTTATAAGATTCAGTCAAAAGTCTAGAAAATCAAATCGGGTGACATCATCTGAAGATAAAAAACGTTTTATTAATCTTGAAAAGATAAAACATGACTCTTTTATCACCTCTAGGTTTTTCTATTTCATTTCATTTAATCTATGTTTACATAGTTAGGTCATTACAATTTCACTCTAGCGCGCTGCCAAGGAGTTACGAAAGAGCGACCGGTTGGCAGTGTATCGCGTCCCGACCCGGCAGGCTGGTTCTGGTCCAGCGGGGTATTCCGGGGCACCAGCGGCACTGTCTGGGCGGCCTGACGGGCTGCCGTACCGAGACGGCCGACGTTTCAGAGCCTTCGATTCGCCTCGAAGGCTCCGTCGGCTGGGCGTCCTTGGGGTGAGCCGCGCCGTCTGGTTGTAGTGTTGACCGCGGTAACCCCCCTACCTCATCCGGGTTCTGACCTCGGAGAGGATCGGACGTCGGGTGTAAGAGTGCAGGGGAGTCGTTTAGTGGGTGGGTCCTAAAATCCTTGGGCCCGCGGTCTGCTCACAACACCATGCAGANAAAAAAAAAAAAAAAAAAAAAAAAAAAAAAAAAAAAAAAAAAAAAAAAAAAAAAAAAAAAAAAAAAAAAAAAAAAAAAAAAAAAAAAGGTCATTACAATTTGTGGCTGCATTCAGTCATAAAGTTTTGTGCGGATTGTTATTGGCTACTAAAATAGCGTGTTTTTAAAGCTTGCATTATTTATTTTATATTTCATTATTGGCGGTTAAGAAGCTTAATCTAAATGAGCATATATATGTACCTAGATTCTTAGGGAACGCGACAGTCCTATAAGTCTAGGTTGGAAGACGATCTCAATTTCCATTTTCCGCACAGGAGGAGAAGGCTCCTTAACTTGGACATAATTCATCTAAAATGGCACAGAACTCGTTCAAAAACACAGAAGTTTGACGCAACATCTCATTCTCAAATTTACGTATCTATTACGTATAACGTATCTACATATTTCAAACAAGACGGGAAATATTGCAAATGGAAATTGCACAATCGTGAACTTTCGAGATAGTTTTCGATTTGCCGCCGGCTGTGAGTCCCGATATCATGTAGCTATCTATGGTTGCTGTGAACTATAGATTTGCTGAGCTTAGTCCGTGCCAGATCTCCGTGGCCAATAATCGAGAGAAGTTACATTTTATAGGACATCAAAACTGATTGCAGGCGTGGCAACGCAAGCCATGACTCAAGTTTCAAGATAGGCGGCGGCATCGACGATTTGATGTCCATGGACTCCGGTAACCACTTTCCACTCATTGTGTTTTTTTTTTCTTTGGACGAGCTCACAGCCCACCTGGTGTTAAGTGGTTACTGGAGCCCATAGACATCTACAACGGTAAATGCGCCACCCACCTTGAGATACAAGTTCTAAGGTCTCAAGTAAAGTTGCAAGTACAAGTATAGTTTAAGTCGAGCTCAAACCATGTGTTTCATGAAAAATCCATTAATACTCCAAAATTTTTTTGCTTTCGAAACAAGCAACGCGGCGACATTGATATTTATTATAAATATATTTTTGAAGATCTACCATTTCCAATTTGCATTATTTATTTTGTAGATCATAATGAGAATCAGTTACAATCAATAATTTATGTTCCTTTTTATCAAGCTTTTAAGGCTTCGAAAATGCCTTGAGATTTTAATACGGTACATATCAAATATTGATTTATAGCCACAAATGTTGACTATTGTTAACAGCAAAGCATCACGAGAAATCCGCTTGCGAACTTAAGTTGAATGAACTCTCAAAATAGACGCTTCTACCTGAATTAGAATTTACTCAGCGAAAGCGCAGAAAGGGGAAGTTCTCATTATAGATACGCAAATTATACGATGCTTAAATTTACGGAAATGAGAAATATACTTGGGGATTGTGACTGCAGACATAGTGGAGGGCTTTCTCGCAATATCGGCCACGTTACTAAAACATAATCAGATACTTCTCACACGAGAGGATTTTTGTTTTTAGTTCCTTATTTTTTTTTTTTTTTTTTTTTTTTTTTTTTTTTTTTTTTTTTTTTTTTTTTTTTTTTTTTTTTTTTTTCTTTTATTGCTTAGATGGGTGGACGAGCTCACAGCCCACCTGATGTTAAGTGGTTACTGGAGCCCATAGACATCTACAACGTAGACGCGCCACCCACCTTGAGATACAAGTTCTAAAGTCTCAGTATAGTTACAACGGCTACCCCACCCTTCAAACCGAAACGCATTACTGCTTCACGGCAGAAATAAGCAGGGCGGTGGTACCTANCCTGATGTTAAGTGGTTACTGGAGCCCATAGACATCTACAACGTAGACGCGCCACCCACCTTGAGATACAAGTTCTAAAGTCTCAGTATAGTTACAACGGCTACCCCACCCTTCAAACCGAAACGCATTACTGCTTCACGGCAGAAATAAGCAGGGCGGTGGTACCTATCCGCGCGGACTCACAAGAGGTCCTACCACCAGTGATGTTGATTGTTGATGGTACCGGTCAACGTCCTCGCCGAACCCGTAAATGAATCCATAGACACAGCCCACTGAGTTTCTTGTCGGATCTTCTTAGTGGGTCGCGTTTCCGATCCGGTGCTAGATTCTGCGAAGCACTGCTCTTGCTAGTGCCAGTGTTAGCTGCACCTTCAGTTTGAGCCCCGAGAGCTCACATACACGCTAGGGTAACGCTGATATAGCCTCTCAAAGCTTGAATAGGTAAAGTTGATGTGGACAAAAGCTCCGAACCTTGGTGTGTGGTGATGGAGCACATCACAAGACGTAGAACTGAGTGCAAATTTGAAACGTTTGTTATTAATCTTTATCGAAACAAATGCACGATTGTTTGGATTAGATAGAAGAGCCGCTATTGTGATTTAACTGAAGTAAATTAGCCATGCCGTTAATTATGCTAAAGACCCGTGATCCTGTATTTACGAGGGAATAAGCCGTGCTTATGAGGAAGATAACTAGCTCAATTAAGAAACGTGAACAGCTAGTGTGATGCTCATGGGTCCTATGCTCATGATAACAATGTTCAACACCAGATAGATCGCCAGCTCGTACAACCTTTTACACGAATACAAAAAACCGAATTATTATTATGATTGCCAACCGAATTTCTATAGAGTGTAACAGATATGGCTTCATCAATACACTTGTTCATTAAACACGCGCCGCGTTCTCTCGTTTATTTTTAATATAACGCTATTTCCAGATAAAATCGGTACCACGAATTATTTTTTCAATAGAATTTCGCGTGAATCGAAAATAATTTGTTTTCGTTTCGCGAAATTAAAATTGACATCAAGATTATGTATTACCAATATGCGAAATTTTATCTGGTACAGATTCATCGCGGTAAATATTAGGGTTTATGGTTGTTAATAAACATGCAAATGCCGACTTGGACGACGTACATGTCCAGTAGACCTCTTGTCTTGACCTTAGAGCAAATTGCGTCGTACTGTGGTTCTTCAGTGGCCTTTTCTTCCACCTGAAAACGGTGAATCTTATCTCGACCCATTTGAAGGTTTAAGACCGATTTTTGTACGGTTATGATCTCGTTGATGAGCGTCTGCCATTTCGCACACTCGTTTATTTTCGCTGGTAGAATAACTGGAGTTCTAATTAGCAAAGGCGTTATTGCTAAGGCTTCCTTCACAAATTCAATGCCCAGAAAAACGAGGATTTAGGAACTGAACATGAAAAACATAATGGAAAAATGCCATTTCCTTTTTCTTTTAATTACATATCAAAATGGAGATTTGCACATCTTACCAATATCAATATCACTTAGTATATTGTAATTATTACATGGTGGAAAACTCTTAAAAGCCAGATAATCGAAACAGCCTTTAATTGACCACAATCTTGATTACCTGAAGAAATGTAACTAGACCTATAACCGCAGATTCCTATATGCACACTTAGCGATATAAAATTGCATGTCAGATCGTTTCTCTTTTTAAACTAGCTAGTTGGTTAATAACATGCGTATTCAATACATTCACTCGGTGAGTAAATAGCAGAGCAGGCCTAGGACATCCCCGGGCGGCGTTGCGGTGCGGTGCGGAGGGGGAGAGCTCTCGACGTCAGTTCCATTGATCGAGCTGACGTCACCACCTCACTGCAGCGCGGCGGTAGCGTGCCTGTATCCGGGCCTTGCGGGCTACTTGTGCCGGGCGTCGCGGCGTCGCACGACGTTTACGGATTAGACGGTTTTCGCCTCTGCCTAGTTTAGTAAAACTTTCTCGTTGGTTGAGCGTTTTTAATTTAAATTTTAGCTCACCAAGTTTGATTCTTAGAAGAAATTTAATCGTCACCAAGCAAACTAGAATGGTATTATACCAAAATACGTTTTGCAGGGAAGGAAAGACGAGAGAGCATCCCCTGAATTGTCACCGAGATCGCCTAAATTTTTTATTATTTTTTTATTGCTTAGACGGGACGGGGACGAGATGAGCTCACAGCCCACCTGGTGTTAAGTGGTTACTGGAGCGCATAGACATCTACGACGTAAATGCGCCACCCACCTTGAGATATCAGTTCTAAGGTCTCAATATAGTTACAACGGCTGTCCCGCCCCTCAAACCGAAACGCATTACTGCTTCACGGCAAAATTTCAAAAATTTATAAAGACTTATAATTATATATCTACATACCTTACGTAAATTAAAAAATAATTTTATTTTTAATCAGCACAAAAGGGACCTTCCGAAGAGTGTTATTCAGTCGAGGATGTTTAAATAAAGGTTTTTGAATTTACGAAGGTATTTATTTTTGGGAGGTTATCGTCCGTACGTCCAATAAGGAAAAGGCTCGCGTCCCTGATTACTGCTCTAGGGCAGATGTTCTTAAACTTTTTTTCGATTCGTAGCTTCATTCAATCCGTATTCTGCCGATAAGGGGAACGCGTTGTCCATACCTTTTTGCCTAGATCGAAATAAATTAAGCTGATGTAACACTTGTACAAGTATAAATATAATATGTATACAGATAAAATATTAAGTTTGTCATTACTCTTTATTTCCTCCATAGAGGTGGTTGAGGTCCTTGATGATTTCTCTCTTTGATATCCAGCTCAAGACTCGCCATAGATTTGGGAAGCTTCCGTTTTTCTGTTCATTTCAATAATTTGGCAGACGGGGGCTCTCGGTTCAAGTGGTGTTAATTTATTTATGGAGCTCATAATCGTGATAAAGTGAACGAATAGTGTAATACGGTAATGCGGTCGTACTTCATAGCGAATAGGAACATATGAGTAGGCTGATGATACACCATATTATCCCTAAAATTAGCCGTGGAGAGATAGAATTTGGAAAGGAAAAGAAAATTGTTTTTTTAAGGGATTTTATGACCTGGTAACTAAGACCTTTAGGTCAAGTCTTATTTTAATTAAAGGAAATTGAGGAAGGGATTCTTTTAATTGGGATGAGTTGTGGATATATCCTCCTTGCGTCGTATTCCTCGCTGCTGAGAGTCGTGACCAAACTTTTGTATCACCTTCGCACGGACGATCTTTCTCCATCTATTCTTGTCTCTGGCGGTGGATTGTGATCTGATTCGCCGCGTGCGGGTCAGTCGCAACAGCTATCTGTGGCTGTTGGCCTCGCGGATGGATCTGGACTGTCCAATAATGCAACACTGGACACGTGTGCATGTTGAGCACTTTGGATCCAAACCAGCCTTTAGGTTCAGGTAGTTTTGACATTCATTTTAAAATTTTATTTTATTCCGAAATTGTAGTTATTGTTTTTATTTAATTTCGGTATTCTATGTGAAATGTTATTGTTAATGAATGTGATATGGACACAAATTTTCAAGTAATTGAAAAAAAAAGTCATTGTTGACTCACCGCGTTTCGGTTTCCATGCGGCCTGATGGCGGCTAAAGGTTAAACATTATCAAATATTTGAGAATCATTGTTCAGAAGCGGACGCAGATAATTCAATGAATCCGAAGCGTTCCGAGTTATTGCCATTCAGATTTCACTTATAAGGGTCACTGTTGCTTATCACGTTTCCTATCGAGATCAACGCACAGAGAGATGAACTGATGAATATTAAAAAACAATCAGTGTATTAATTGAGTTAGCAGAAAATAATACCACCCATTAGGTACCCAATTTACAGTGAAACATATCATCCTTCAGTGCCAGTGATTGGTGTAATCGCATAAGCAACTGATAATCACTTCAATCAGGCCAAGTCTTCTGCCATCGATGGAAATAAAAATCCATACGGGACAAATGCCAACCAACCACTGGACGACTCACCCTAAATGAGTTATGAGTATGGTAGCACCCTCATTAAGAAACTATACGGGAGTCTATCGTTCGGAGATAATTGAGTTTCGGGTTGTGGACCTATGACATAAAAACTTTAGAATTTGGTTGCTGGCGTACACATTTTATATACACTAAATTTAGAATTACATTCTTGATGGTTATTTAGTATTAATTTAGTACACGTTCAGTCATATACCAGACTAAAGATCAACAAGAAAATTCTAAAATTGCAAATACCGAAGTTAAATACGAAACGAGAACAACACACACCAAAACTGCAAATGTCAATTATCTATATATTATTACGTGAAGCAAAAACTTTGCATCCCTTTTTACGAAAATTGCGCGGACGGAGAAGTATGAAATTTTCCACTTATAGAGAATATTGAGAAGAAGTGCACAATGCTAATTTTTTTTTTTTAATTATGCATAAAGATTAAATCAATAAAGAAAACATTACACACACTACCATGTATTTGACGCAACAGATATATATAAATATACTCTTTGTTTATTGTCAATTGTCAAACTTTTTTAGTGTTTAAAGTCTGTGGTCAAATTGAGAATA
Organism: Bombyx mandarina; assembly: GCF_003987935.1. The sequence continues at coordinate 6,131,557 of NW_021011480.1, forward strand.
GATGAATATTGTTTGTCTTTATTATTATTGATGTATAGTGTAGTTTTGGCCAAATTTGACAATAGAATCATAATAATGTTTAAACATAAAATTTCAATTGATTAAAGTCGAATTTCGACTACTGCGGGACCACTAGTAAATAAATATTTTTATGAAGATTCTCCGACCCGGCCTCAAAATGACACCTAGTATTATTACAGTCAGTCACACTATGGAATCAAGCAACGAACAAAAACTTTTTAAATTATAGCGATGATTGTACTATTTAATATTGTATATCAATTAAAATTAAATTATGTGAAAAGCTTATTGTTTTTATAGTTGTCGTGCCAAAACATCGCATTTCTGCCGTTCACAATCCCACTGTTTAACTTTAGAATCGTTAAAAAATATTTCTAGTTGGATTACTCGAATTTTTCAACGGAAACTTTTATTTCGTGTGACACGTTCGTGTTACATTTTATTACAACGGATCTAAATGTCGGTAGAAATATAGATTTTTTTTCGATAGATAAGGTTGTTTTTGAGGTTTTTTTATTTGTTCCTGAAGCGGCAAAAGGAATGATGCACCTCATGTCAAGTGAATGAATAACATTTACACTTTACGAGTTGATGTTTCTTTAGGATTCAATTTCGAAAAATTTGAACATTAACACGCTCAAAAATTGAAATATAAAAAAATATATATATATATTTATTTGTGATTTATGCACTCGTACATGTTTTTTTTTTTTTTTTTCCTACATGTGTGGACGTTCTCACAGCCCACCTGGTTTTAAGTGGTTACTGGAACCCATAGACATCTACAACGTAAATGCGCCACACACCTTGAGGTATAAGTTCTAAGGTCTCAGTATAGTTACAACGGCTACCCCACCCTTCGAACCGAAACGCATTACTGCTTCACGGCGGAAATAGGCGGAGTGGTGGTACCTACCCGTGCGGACTCCCAAGAGGTCCTACCACCAGTAATTACGCAAATTATAATTTTGCGGGTTTGATTTTTATGACACGATGTTATTCCTTCACCGTGGAAGTCAATCGTGAACAATTGTTAAGTACGTATTTCATTAGAAAAATTGGTACCTGCCTGCGGGATTCGAACACCGGTGCATCGCTATATACGAATGCACCGGACGTCTTATCCTTTAGGCCACGACGACTTCAAAATTTTATTCAATTTACTTGATGATGATCAGTCACAATAAAGAAGATTTTTCTCATAATGATCAGATTGACATTAAGCTATACTCACCTCGAAGCGTGACCGGAATTCACCAAAAAGAACCCATTCCTCCAGCGAGGACTGCTCAACTGATTTCCGTATATGTAAAAATAAGAAAATAACTGTTCAAGACTAACTTGATTACTTGACTATAATACGAGCCTTAGAGCATATTATGAAACTTAGTTCATTAGGATAGCGGTATTAAATGTTGAATAGAGTACCGACCCTTAATACGAAGGAACTTCCAACTATTTGTGTTTTGGTGCTGCGTTTACGAAATATTCTTCCCTCCGCATTTCAAGTTTTTGCCTTTTGTACGTACGACTCATAAAAGTTTGTTTTATTTTTCGTTCTCTTGAAGAGCCTTTGACAAGAAACTAAAACCGTAATGTTAATTGAGTTTATTTTAATACTAGCTGACCCGGCAGACTTCGTAGTGCCTCAATCGATAAATAAAAGACCGACGGGGGACACATCATACGAAAAACCAAATAGTTATTTTGATTTAATTCCGAGCATTTTCATATTTATCTACCTTTTAAACCTTCTCTGGACTTCCACAAACAATTCAAGACCAAAATTAGCCAAATCGGTCCAGCCGTTCTCGAGTTTTAGCGAGACTAACGGACAGCAATTCATTTTTATATATATAGATTTTAACGATATGCGTATGAATTAACTACAAATACACAGCAAAGTTCTCGTAAGTTAAGGAATCAAAAATACATCGAATTAATGAAAAACAAATTTAAATAAATAATCGGGAACAAAACGTCGGACGGTCTTTGCGCTTCCTGGATTCTGGATTTCAGGATTCCCAGTGCCATGAAAATCTGGGGATGATATGCATACTTAGCCACTGCGTTTTTTGTTACGTATCATCCGGCTTTGGAGTGAACTCTGCTTCAAAGTGTTGTCCGGGCGCCATATCATGTTCTTCAAACAGTTTAAGGAGTTCCCTTTGGTTGTAAGCAGCGGTCTGTGACGTCTATGAGCTATGGTGAATACTTATAATGAGGCTCGCCGTGTGCTCGTTTCCCTAAAACAAAATGGTTCAACATATAATGACAAAAAAAAACTTTAGGACACTTCATAATGTTATTACCTAGTTGTTTTGAAAACTTCACATGCGGTACCGATAAATATTTAGATTAGCATGAAAGTATCCGGCAAGGAAAATTACTTTTCATAACGACAGCAAAGCTTAAATTTGTTTTAAAGTGTAAAATGAAGTAATAAATAGTTGCTTGTAGACTACGAATTAAATTCTTGACGCGACGCTTGTACGCTATGTGACAGATTATGTTCGTTAAATGATGGTGAGGGTTCGATTAACCAGTCAGAGATTTTGTTTTTTTTTAAGTGAAAATTTCTGTAGCATCGTTGTACTTCGAAAGTCGATGAAACGAAAAAGCGACAGTAAAAAGAGACAGACACATAAATTAATAAGATTTAACGTCGGAGAAAAATATAAAGGTAGCATTATACAGTGTTTCTTATATTCGTGGTTCTCTTTGTGCTCTGCTTCGTACCTCATATTGGTACCTAATACATTCTGAATAAATCTATGTAATATATACGAATAAAATGTAAAATAACTATCAAACTTTGTATCACTATGGTCGTTACTAAAACCTAAATTATCCTCTACCCGAAATTTTACATTCGTCTCATTATCTTGAAGCCAACATTTTTGGAGGTTTCACTTCTACCACGTGTGAATTGCACGCATGTTTTTTTTAGACTAAAAGCGTGTCGATAACTTAGTAACAGCTGCCAAATATACTGGCTGTGCCCCATAGACACAGCCCACTGAGTTTCTAGCTGGATATTCTCGGTGGGTCACGATTCTGATCCGATGCTAGATTCAGCGAAGGACTGCTCCTGCAAGGGCAAGTGTTTGCAAATTCTCTCAGCTTAAGACCGTGAGCTCACCTACCGGTCCGCGAGAATTTGAAATAGCCACTTAGGCTACCAGCGATTAGTTTAAAAATAGGGTGTGCTTACAAAAATATGCACCTTTTTAAATCAGGCGAAACATTACATAGCACACATACAATATTGATAGGTATGCTCCAAAATTCTGGGTAAGTTTCACACAAGTTGAAACCGACTCTGGCGTTATAGCTCGCTCCAGGCGAAATTCAACTAAATATGCCTCTAAAATAGGTATAACGGGTTGGGAATAGGCTATTTTTAGTTTTCCCAGTTAAATCCGACCTACTTGGTAGGGGTTTTCAGGTGAGTTTGGGGTAAATGTTGGAACTACATTTAAAATATTGTTGATACTGAACGTTTTGGGATTATGGATAACCGGTTCGTGTTCTAATTATTAATTGTAATTGCAGTTTGCCGAACCTCTTTTTTCTATTTCAATCAGAGTACGAAGATCCTAGTGCTTTTAAAGCCTTCAGATTTATCAGTTTTCCGGTGAACAACAGAAACCACACGATTCCAACATTCAAGTCTAAAGTCAGGTAGACTGACAATAAAATCTTTTCGCTAAAGAAAAATTAATATCAGCAAGTTTTTTGTTCCGATTTGTAATTCGAATCGTAAATCTTTATTAAAATGCTCGAGAGTGAAAATGTCTGGCGACAGGTGGCGAATGGCATGGATTTGGTCCTCGGTAAAAACATTAATGGCCGACATTACCTTTCTTCATGTTTTATTGAATTCCCTCGACGAAATATCGAAAGGTTGAAGGATCTATTAACCCGCAAGAGTGTTTTGTAGACAAATTTGGTAGCTGTCTTTTTTTTTTCAGGTAACTAATGTAAAGAGCTTCGTAGCCATGATGCCAGTTTTTTTTTCAGAGTAAATATTTGATAGCGCTCTCTTTTTTTTTGAGGGAACTTATAAAGAATTTATGTACATATTATAGCGTCAGGGGGTTTTGCAATGTGGATATTTTGTAGCTTGGTTTTTTCCTAGGTTCCTAACTATTATTAAGAATTTAACTGCCAAAATTATTTTTTTATATTTTAGACACAGTATAAATTTCAAGCAAAAGTTTGCATTGCCGCAATAGTAAAACTAAGCCGGCTTACAAAATATAATACCTGCTATTACTAATTCACTTTACTAGTCACTTAATAATTAAAGAAACGAACATAACAAATAAATACAAAGTATGCAACAAGAAAAGTTTTATTTTCTACAACTAGTTATTCATTTAAAAAAAATATCTCTCAGGAATAGTCCGTTTTGTGGCTGAATGGTATGTCTTTTCTAGTACCACAGACACTAAATATTTAAAAAAAATCATGGTAACTTGTTGAATAGTTAAGACTTGAAAACTTAACTAAGAAACTTATTTTCGCATACGCAATTTTTGTATGGATGTAGATGTAGTTTCGGGTTTTAATGTAAAGGTTATAGCTATGATGGATACTGTAAAATGCTTAACATTTAAAAAAATTACAAGTGGAATAAAATATTTTCTCTATCCTTTAGAAACTGTATCGGCTGCAAAAATAAGGCTGTGGCGGTTCGACAGATTTGATTAGCTTCGTATGCAGCGTCGAAGTTGTAATTGAAGGGAAAATTCTGAAAAATTTTGAACCTAAAATTTGTTTGTTTATCATAGTATTTGAAATAAAAGTTTTGGAGATATCGGATATTTATCGTTACACAAAGTTAGCTTGGCATCAAAAATTATAACTAATTTTTTAAATATATTATTTTTGTCCAAACTGAACGCTTGAAGTATCACTTTGATCTCGAAACTCTTCAGTGTGTATAGCTTATACCGTTTCTATTTCAATATGTTTCATTCGTGAACTTCGAGAAACGTTATTTTAGAACAACCGAATTGAGAACGCGCACATATGATTTGCGATTTCACGAGATTTTGTCCAGCTAAAAACTTTTATCTATATCTATACTAATATTATAAAGAGGAAAGATTTGTTTGTTTGTTTGTTTCGAATAGGCTCCGAAACTACTGGACCGATTTGAAAAATTATTTTTATTAGAATTTAGAAGCCGACATTGTCCCTGATGAACATAGGCTACTTTTTTTAATTTTTTTTTAATTTTTTTTTTGTTTGTTTCAAGTGTGTTTTAATGTTTCCGAAGCGAAGCGAGGGCGGGTCGCTAGTTCGGCTATAAATACGTTACAAAATTTTATAATAGCATTCTCATTGGAAACGCTGTGTATATTACGTTGCTTTTACTGTCACATGGAAGGGAATTAAATTATCGGAAACAAGAATTCAATTAATCTTTTATACGGTATATTCGTATGTAAGATATTATGAGTAAGTAACCAATCAAGGTAAATTGTACTTCACAATAAAATACAAAAGAAAAACATTTCCCCCGTCTATCAGTAAACTGTGCAGCGAAATTTATCAGCGCAACACACCGGTCTTGTATTTCTCAAGGGATCGTTTGGAAGCCTGCTGCTAACGTGGCCACGTTTCCCAGCCCTTAGGGAATGCAGTCGCGTCGAATTGTCTTGACGTCTGTTTGGGGCATTTATAAATTTAGTTAAACTATAATCTATTATATATATATATATATATAAATGAATTGCTGTTTAGTCTCGCTAAAACTCGAGAACGGCTGGACCGATTTGGCTAATTTTGGTCTTGAATTATTTTTGGAAGTCCCGATAAGGTTTAAATATGAAAATGCTCGGAATTAAATAAAAATAACTATTTTGTGTCCCCCGTCGAACGGATTCCTTTTGTTTGTTTTAAGTTTATTTTATACAAAAGTTTAAGTCTTTTATTTATAGATTGAGGCACTACAAAGTCTGCCGAGTTAGAGTAGTATAAACATAAAAGTCGATGTGTGTATGTTCCCATAGAGTCCGAAATGGCTCAAACTATTTCAGGAAATATTTAGGTTGTCTTAGCGGGTGCTTCTTTGAGGGTTGGTAGCGATCGGATTGAAGTCAAATCGAAGATCGACCAGCAAAGTGGACTAGGTCTGACTATTTTACGACTACCTTTACAAATGTCCAAGAACAAGTTTTGGTCAAAGGTCTCATAGTCCTACTTTTAAGCCAAATGAAATAAGCACATCTCGTTACAACGTAATGCTGTTAGACTTGGGAGATTGTTTCGAGTGCTTTTGAATTTGAAAGAGGAATTGCAACTTCTAGTAGTTTAGCAAAATGAACGCTTATTAAGTTGTGCTATGTACAGAAGTTAGAATTGAACCAAGCAAGACTTGTTTAATGGAGAGTTTTAATGCTGAAAAGATTAGCGGTAACTGTTGTGACTGTCTTCAGTGTCGTGAGCAAGCGACTGTCTTCATAGACAGAATGCTCTCTTGGACCATAATATCGCCAAAATCAGGAAAAGTTTGTTTTAAAAGAATTTGTTCATATTCATTGGCTTACCTAAAAATTCAATGATTGTGTCAGAAATCATCACTACCTCTCTATCAAAAGATTCACAAACTATTTTTCTTTGTGGGAAGCTTTTGGAAGGAACATAGTTTATAAGTCGTTATTATTCTATTTCAATACCTACATACGGTTTTGGCAGAACCTTGCTACAAAAAAAATTGCAATGAAAACAATCGAGGACCAATCACTTCCATAAGCTACAAAGAAAGTCCTAAAACGCAGTTTATCGAATCCCATAAGCGAGAAGCCTTAGTCGATTTTTCCCATTGTAATGAAATACATTTTTGGACGGATCATAAAACGCGGTCCTATGTTACCCGAGGCGGACCATAGTCGTAAATCAATGCGTCGCTTTTTGAAAAGTTAACAGGGAAGTCGGAACGAATACTGGAAATTAGCACATTTTTTGACAGCACCGCCGGACTGTTCGGACAAAGAAAAACAACTATATTATCTACTCTACATATCATACGATAACAAAGACCTTCTCTCAATTCTCTGTAGATTTGGAAAAAACATTTGTTGAGAATGTTTACTGGTGGTAGGACCTCTTGTGAGTCCGCGCGAGTAGGGACCACCACCTGCCTATTTCTGCCGTGAAGCAGTAATGCGTTTCGGTTTGAAGGGTGGGGCAGCCGTTGTAACTATACTGAGATCTTAGAACTTATATCTCACGGTGGGTGGCGCATTTACGTTGTAGATGTCTATGGGCTCCAGTAACCACTTAACACCAGGGGGGCTGTGAGCTCGTCCACCCATCTAAGCAATAAAAAAAAAGTGAAAATTTTCGGTACTTGTTTCAATAGAATATTTATAGACATATTTATTATGAGATCAACCAGCAGTTATAGCATTACCATTTTATTTTAAGTAAAATTATATTATATTTTAATTTTATTGTTAAATATGTTTCTAGTTATTTATTTTTAATTACTTGTTTGTAATCTAGAATCTTTTTACTCTTCGGTTTGAAAACCCACTGAGTTTTTCGCTGGATCTTCTCCGCGGGTTGTGATTCCGATCCGGTGGTAGATTCTGCGAAGCACTGCTCTTGTTAGGGCTAGTGTTAGCAAGTTCTCTCAGGTTGAGCCCGTGAGCTCACTTACTCGGTCGTGCGTTATTGGAATAGCTCCCTAGGCTACTAACGATTAGGTAGGGGGAAAAAACGTTTGAATCGTGAAACATTATTATGATCAGGATATCAGATACTGTTATATATTTAATTGTATATTATTTTCAATGTAAAAGATTCGAGCCATAAGTTCGAATTCGGCTTGAAAGAATCGCAAGTTTTTACATGTATTTTAGCAAAAATAATTTTTGCCTGTTTGCAAAGTGATAATTTTGGTGTAGTGCTTCATTTGAAGATCTATACCTGGTGTAAGGCAATCAAATAACGAAAGGTTGTGGTGCTTGGGATCAGTATCACAATAAAATCTGGCGTTCATCGACTTCTATTTTTGTATTGCAAAGGACAAGTTTGCGTAACTTGGCATACGATCATACTTTCTCGCTTATATTGCTTTCTATTGTCACATTATATCAGAGTTTTTTTTTATTGCCCTTGTATGCAGACGAGCATACGGCCCACCTGATGGTGAGTGGTTACCGTCGCCCATGGACTTCAGCAATGCCAGGGGCAGAGCCAAGCCGCTGCCTGCCATTAAGAGTTTTGAGTATATTTTCTCATTAGCTACACCTGTGTGCTTAGTGCGAGTTTCTTAACGTTCTCTATAGCGTAAAAGTTAAGCCATTTTTGTATGCAGTTGGAATAGCGCCCCTAGCGGCAAACGCACGCAAATGATCCCGTTCCATACAAATTTGAGCTAACTTTTACGCTATCGAGTACGTTAAAAAACACGCACTAAACACACTGGCCTATGTCCAGTAGGGGTCATCCGTGGGGCGCTGATGACAAAGCCCAGCAACGCTTTGCTCTGATTCTGTCTGACATTAATTATATTTACATCAGATTTTATTTATTGGAGTTTACTCCTTTAGAATCGATTTACATATATAGGCCCGGGGTATGAAAATTATGGGGACCAAAATCGTACTAGCATGTCACACGAAATGCGTTATGCGCCTGATTGCGCATGTCACACGAAATGCGCGCCGGGCTGCTGCGCCGGCAGTCCGCCACAAAGCCTCGTACTGATCGCGCGTTTCTCTCATTATTGTATTTTCATATATTTGTTAGTCGTTTGTTTTGTGTCTCGTTAATTTGTTAATAATCTGTAGTGTATCGTGTTGTCGTAATATAGAACTATTTCTCGTATTGTTTCGTTTAATTTTTTATATCCAGTAAACTCCAGTCGTGCGTCGGAGCGGACACACACACTTTTTTATTTATTTATGTACACACAGAAAACAAGACACAGTACAGAGTAATAGGAAAATTATGTACAAAGGCACTTATTTCAGATTTTGTTAATCAGTTCACATTTTATTGCGCTCTCTCTCTGTTTTTGTAGAATTAAGTTGCCCATGTTACTCCTTGTCACATCGGCTATCTATTTTGTGATGGCGAACTGTCTCAATTTGTATGAAGCGAACCGTTGAATACTTAAAGGATAAATCTTAATATATTACGTTAAAATAACTTTTCTCATCGCTTGAAGCGTATAAATAGAGGTTTGATAAGGTTTCCTCGGCCGTGTTCCGTCGCGAGTACAAGACGTAATGTTCTTGATTGATTTACGTAACGTGTTTTTGTTGTGTTGATGGATTGAAAGTGTATCATCTTACGTCATGTTTTTGCACAACAACAAAAAAAAAACAATTCACGTTGTTTTTGCTTGTTTTTTCGTGAGGTGATAAAGTACCAACAGCCAACGTGACGAGAAATTTGAAATATTAACACTATAATATTTTCTTTATTATGCAAGATTTTTTTGATTGCGGTTTTTTATTACTGTCATAGACAATCGTGAGGTCTGTTTTATGGTTAGTGGTTACTGCGAGCACTTGTCACTGACTTTTTTGATTTTGAAGTCGTCGTGGCCTAAAGGATAAGACGTCCGGTGCATTCGTATGTAGTGTTGCACCGGTGTTCGAATCCCGCAGGCGGGTACCAATTTTCCTAATGAAATACGTACTTAACAACTGTTCACGATTGACTTCCACGGTGAAGGAATAACATCGTGTAATAAAAAATCAAACCCGCAAAATTATAATTTGCGTAATCACTGGTGATAGGACCTCTTGTGAGTCCGCACGGGTAGGTACCACCACCCCGCCTATTTCTGCCGTGAAGCAGCAATGCGTTTCGGTTTGAAGGGTGGGGTAGCCGTTGTAACTATACCGAGACCTTAGAACTTATATCTCAAGGTGGGTGGCGCATTTACATTGTAGATGTCTATGGGCTCCAGTAACCACTTAACACCAGGTGGACTGTGAGCTTGTCCAACCAACTAAGCAATAAAAAAAAATGCGAGCCGTGACGAAAAACAAAATTAAACAAACGGGATTTTTCATATAGAAAGTGGTGTAACAGATTCACTTTGACGAAGAAAAAACTGTATATTAAGTACATATCGACGGAAGAAAGAAAGCGGAATTGTCGTAACTTGAAAAAAACAACTTTAAACCAGAACCATAAGTATAATGTAATTAGGTAAAAAGTGATTTAATTTAAAACGCAAGCTACAACGTTTTCGCTTTCTCCCGTCGATATAGCGATAGAAAAACCTATTAATTTGTAGGTTTGTAAACTCGTTATCTGATGAGTTAACTGAAGATCGTAAAATCGACCCTTGTTGCCAAACAAGTACTCTCAATAAGCTATCAAAATTTAATGAACGTTATGACTCTTCTTCCTTCGAGCTTTCCTTAAGTAAGGATATTTATATGCCAGGCAATGGCGCGGCTATGCCCTTGGTATAAAATGACGTCATAAAATGACTCGTATATGCGGCTGCCTATTGAGCTTCACCAGTTTTATGTCTTAAACGACCTCTATTATTTTTCATACAATTAGCACTGACGCATAACAAAAAGCAAGACTGTCGTTCTCCGAAATGATGCGAATCAGGAGAAAATAACAGAAAAACAAGAAAGAGAAACGCTTAAAAATGTTTTTAATACGCTGTTATCAGCTTGTATCTATCTATTTAATGGACTATTTCATGGTAATTTTTACGTAACAGCATGTTTCAAGGAACGATGACAATATATATAATTTTATTACTTTGGCGCATTATAAAAAAAGCACCGAAATTTATATTTCGGCTTATTCAAGTATGTTTTTATAGTTTTAAAGTATATTTACTTTCTCGTATTACGCTGCGTAGTGGCAAACGTAGGCAAACGTTCCAACTGCATACAAATTTGAGTTAACTTTTACGCTATCGAGAAAGTTAAAAAACTCGCACTAAGCACACAGGTCTTGATGTCCTGAGCGGTTCCATTAGGCAGGTCTCCATGGCCTACATCTCGAGTAGTTTGCTTTCTGGGTCATCCATCGGCAATGCTTTTATAACCGATATGGCTATTCATGGTTCTGTTGTATGAAGATAGATAGAAAGGTCGAATGTAGGAGGGTAACTAATAGGTTTTTATAGTCGGTGAACACGAAAATTGTTTTGATTTTTATAGAAAGTAGCAGAAATTGTGAATTTTGAAATAGGTATGAAGTTTGTATATACCGATAAGTTTGATTCATGTCTGCGACTCGTTAATATTTCGGAAATTGTGATTTTTATTAATTACTGTAGAGGGTTTAATGCTGTAAAGTCTTGAGAAGTTTATTACATATTCTAGATGGTTAGTTGAGTCCATTTCATGGGTAAATACCGCTCACACCACAATAGAAAGTGATTATCCGCCCCGAGACAAGTTAGTATGACATTAGTTTCAACTATATTTGAACAATAAAGACCCTTCAATGGAGGAATGCACCAGTATCTCGCGCCGCTAATGATCAAGACGGTGCTACTAAGTCCGATAGGCATACAACATGTCCTACCAGTACTACAAAATGACAACAGGACAAGGAATTTGAGTGACGACAGCTGATGCAGTATATTGTGACTGTTAGTGGTGTGATTTTGGCTCTGTCATTGTTGATGCTCGTAGAGCCCGTTGTTAATAAAACAATACCAACACAAGCGATGTAAGTACCAATCCTACAGTTGGCTGGATTGTCTGCCTTTTGATAATAACACATACACTGCTACACAACCTTATGTCATTATGAGGAAAGTCAATGAAGTATATATCAAAGAATATGAAAAATATTAGATTGGAATTTCACTTAAAATCTGTTGTTTGTTGGATTGCTTGGATCGTTTTATAATTTATATTTTGGAACGAAGCTCCGTACGGCAGGCTTGGAGGGGATAGGGATTTTGCTGCGCGACCGAACTGAAAAAAATGTGATAGTAAAACCGTAAGAAAAAATCCGTGGAAAAAAGTGCGTGGAATAAAACTGTTAAATGAGACGTGCGCAGGCGCGACAGTCGCATACACAAGCGAGTAGTGTATAATACCTTTCTCTTTCTCCTTCTTTCTTTTCGTTCTCTAATCCCTTCTCTCTCTATTTAGTAATTATTTCTATTTCTATGTAATTTTATGTGGTCAACCAAAAATAAAGAGATATATTTTGTTATTTTAATTGATAATTTGAATTACTATTTTTTTTATTTTACATAATTTATTATTTCCTAAAATACTGAATTTCCTAAATACTTTCCCGTACTTAAATAAAAACTAATCAGCAAAATTTAAGAGAAAAACCAAGAAAACCTACATAAAATTGAGCACCATTTCTTTTTTTGCAAATTGTGTCGATTCTACATGAGCCGAAGGAACTTCGTTCCTACCTGGTGTCCCACGACACCACATTTATATTCATTAATTATAAATATTGTTTCGTTTTCTCTTATTCTGTACTCGTAATTATATTTAAGACAATAACCTCGCATATAAATCGGGACGAGGAAATTGCATTTGCATTTATCTTGCCTCAGTGGCTTCATTGTTTTGGGTGTTTTTTTCCCTACCTATTCACTGGTGGCCTAAGGGACTATTTCAGTTACGTCCGGACGGGTAGATGAGCTTATGGTCTCAACCTGAGAAAATTTGCTAACACTAGTCCTAGCAAGAGCAGTGCTTCGCAGAATCTACCACCGGATCGGAATCGCGATACATTGAGAATATCCGCCGAGAAACTCGGTAAGCTGTGTCGGGTTACTTCGCTCGTCGAACTCATAGTCTTAATCGATAAGTTCGACGAGGACGGTGACCAGTGCTTAAAGGGTCTAAAAGCACTGAAAGTGTGTCCGGGCTGTCTGACAAGACATGCTTTGGACGACGCCGGTTTTGCGTCGCGTGGGTCAGATAAAATTTTGTTTTGCCCACGTTGCATTCTTTCAAAACTATTATTCAAGAGCATTTCTAATAAATTATAATTGATTTTATTCTTAATTTTGATACCGAAACTCACGAAGGTTATGTGTAGGTAGTCCAGGCACGTCTCTTGCCAACGATTCTTTGACGTGACTCTCGTAACGGGGTTAGGTTATGGCGCGCATACCAGGGGCGCAGCGAGGGGCGCGCCGCGGCAGTTCTCCCGCGACGCCGGCGAGCCTCAGACGCCGGTCTCACAACCCTCCCACCACGGCTGCAACATAAACCATAAACTATTTGAAAACTGAACGCGCTGTGCTTAATTGTGTTGTAATAAAAATATTACGCGTGGCTTTGATAGGTGAGTTTTATTTTTTTAAATATTCAAAGCGTTCCATTTGAGAACCGTAGCGTCCGACAGATGGCGTCCCAGTAGCGTCGTATTGCAGCTGTAATGGTTTGGTAACTTTCTTCGCGGAAAACTTACAATTATATAATTGTAGTCAAAAATAGTCTCTTGGAGTCTTTTAATACAATGAATAGTACTTTATCTGTGTAGGTTTCATAGATAAAACATGTAGGTAAATACCTTAACCAAAATATTGGTTATTAGTGTCAATGCTTAATAAGAAATTAAGTACCAAATTGAGATTAACTTAGCTTTCGTGATAGCTAATTTTAGCCAAATTTTAGCCAAAAATAGTCAATTGAAGTCGTTTGTTTTTTAGTTTTTGTCTAATTGGATCCTATTATCATTATGTGTGTATTTTAGTGCAACATTAGTTTCCTGAAGTTCTATTTAAAAAAAAAACATTTAGTCAATAACATATTATTACCTATTTTAATATTAAGTTCAGCGTCAACTAATTTTAACTTCGACGAATTAGCTAAGAAAATATGTGTGAAGATTGACTTGCATCGTGAGTGATGTTAAAAATTGAATTCATTCATCTTTACATGTCGGGGATTGCTCTCCGAATTTTCCAAGCTGACAGTTTTTCGTTCGTGCATTATGTAAGGAACAGAGTGGTGAGTTCCAAAATGCTTCTTCAGGAAGCTCACCATTGTGAAATGATCAGTGATACTGAGATCACGAGCCAGCGAGGTTCAGCTCATTCCGTGAATGCTATTTCGGTTTGTGATGCTGGTACTTCATGACTGTGGTCACTTGCAGCGACATTTTCCCTTTAGCTGAAATTCCTACCCAGACTGTCTATAATTCGTATAGATAAGCCGTGTTCTTATTATAACAGTATTCTTGAAGGATAGAGAAAGATATGTATGTCTTCCTTAAACTGTTCTCCGTCGATAATTACATACATCATTACGGATCTTCCCGATCCATTAACGGTGCTTTTAGGTACCACAAGCACCGGTCACCGTCCTCGTCGACCGGTCGCTTGCGGCGAAGGGCTCGACGAGCGAACTAACCCGTAGACACAGCCCACTGAGTTTCTCGCCGGATCTTCTCAGTGGGTCGCGTTTCCGATCCGGTGGTAGATTCTGCGTAGCACTGCTCTTGCTAGGGTCAGTGTTAGCATCACTCCGGTTTGAGCCCCGTGAACTCACCTACTAGTTAAGGTTACGCTGAAATAGCCTCTCATGACTATCAGGTTTGGTAGAAAAAAAAGATAATTACAATATGACATTATGCTGGATTCGTCAGTGATGAACACCCGACTCCATTTACCCTGATTCCAATTAAATTTATTTGCGTGTAAATTGGTGAATTTATTACTATAATTAGGGTCTATTGGCTCATGTGTCTTTAGTTTTCGGTTTTTTAGGCCTTTTAACAGTCTCAAGTTCTAACGGTGATTTTCATCATCATGTGCTCCAATTATCTGAATGGTTTTTGTGTATATACATACATACATCAGAGGACACAGCGATCTGTGGTCAGTTGAGAACAATGCGAACGAGATTGATAGGAAGTTTTCAGGGTCTTATATCATTTTCAAGACGATAGTATAGATTAAAAAAAAATGTTAAAAGGGTAGTTGTGTAATGTGTAACTTTGTTTTGTTAAGTAAAGATTTATCAAAAACCTTTTTTTTTTTATTATTTTTTTTATTGCTTAGATGGATGGACGAGCTCACAGCCCACCAGGTGTTAAGTGGTTACTGGAGCCCATAGACATCTACAACGTAAATGCGCCACCCACCTCACTCTAAACCTCAATCTAAATTACATCAACATTAACTCTTTATTTGCGTGTTTTGAGGTATTTTATTGCCGTTATAGGCAGACGAGCCAACGGTTCACCTGATGGTTAGTAGCAACCGTCGCCCATAGGCATCAATGCTACAGGGCATAGCAAAGCTACTGTATTAAACTATGGGAACTAAAGCTGTTATCGTATATCTAGTAAAATGGATTATGTAACTCACTTAGATTACGATACGTCTTATTTATTGGCCTTAGGCGGTAATTCCCAAAGGTGATTGTAGCGACGTGTAGCGCGTTTAAGATATTTTGAGAAATGATTCCGTCACTCGATCTGTAGATCTGCGGGAATGGGCCCCATTTAGGCAAGTCGCTGTTTATGGTTAGCTTAGCTTAGGCAGCAGAAAAAATGACCTTTTTTGTTTTCTGGGCCGGGGACCGAATCTTCTACGAGGTCCCCGCGCCTAAAGAGCGCTTGGGGTATGTGGTGCCCGACGGTCCGCAGATGTTGGGAGCGGACCGCGGGTCCAAGGATGGTATTCAGGGCCCTAGCCACTAAACGGCTCTCCTGCACTCTTGTCCAAGCGTTCAATAGACCCCATAACATGTATAATGTATTTGCTGTCCTATGAACGGGCTATTTTTTCATGGAGTTCAAATCGTCCTGTTATTTATGTATGACTTAACTTGTGTTTTCTTATTGCTTTTTAACTCACATTGTTATCAATGGCGTTAGCATTTCCCCTGGGAACTGCTTGAACAGACTTTCATAATAAAAAACAGACCTTCATAATAATTGCATTTTACTGCCGTTTTAAAAGCCCGTATGTGTATCTATCACAATGTAAGGTGTAGCAGTGGACCAGCCATTATTGAATTCAACCGAGACTTTTATTTTACGTACCTCTCTTCGGGGCCATGTTTAATGATTAGTGATTTAAGCAACAAAACTTAATAGACCATACCTATTATCCGAATTCTTTGAGAACGGTTACGGCGATTATATAATAATTAGTTTGGTTTGTACGGCTTAAAATTATTACGGCAAAAAAAATAAGAATGCCCTGAGAATATTATCCTTTATTATCAGCTCATCAGTTTCGTTGCAAATTACAGCCTGAAGGAACTTTTCGGAAACATCTTTCCCGCAAAATGTGGTCATTTCACCACCATCTGCACCTAGTTAATCCGATCCACCCCACAAAAGGTGGTAATTAATGTAAGTACATTATTGGTTAAAAAATCGCGACACTAAATCAGGCCTACGTCCCTTCCAAACTGTGCCATTAACCCCATTTAAGGTGTCGTTTCGTTCGTCGCATCGTGCATTCGTATGTGTTCAACCCCCCTTAGTTTTGTGAGGGTCTGGGATGTTGAGTAAATATTAGCGAATGTCTGTGTGCCGAAGCTAATGGTTTTGCGTTTTGGCTTTTAAATAATGCTGCGATTAAGCGGTCTGTTTTAGAGTCCGTAATTACAACTCAATTTAAGTGTTAGATTATTTGGTATCGATCTGCGTAATAATCTAATAGTAGTGTCTAGGACATTAAAACTTTCTTTCAGCTTTTCAAATTAATTAATATTATGACAAAAAAATATTCATTAAAAAAAACGAACTAGTTATTGATTCAACGACGCAAAAATGATTCACTTTGGAATAACAACGGCCATTAGCTCTTTATTTTTATTCTAAAATCGGATGAACGTTTTTACGGCCCACCAGATTTTAACTTGGTCACCGAAGCCTTGAGAGGTGAGGTTGCAGTCTTTATTAGCAAATACAACGGAAATATGTTCCCCCTTTACAAACCGGAATGAATGACTGGGTTGCGGGCGTAAGGGATAGGAAAGTCGTAACTATCCTTACTGCCTGCATGCAAAGTTATATTGACTCGTCATAACCAACAAGAAAGGTGATTATAAGTCTCGCCCGCCCATTAGTTTATCGCCCGTCAATTTTTTTCTGGTAATTAATATCCAAAAACACGTCACCTAAATTTACTTAATAACCTATTCACATTCTCCTAAAGCAGCGTATAAGATGCGGGCATATAGCTTTATAGTCCACAAAGAAACAGGATTTGAACAAGAAACGGTAGCGTAATTACTTTTATAATTTGGTTTTGTGTTTTGTTTGACTACCCACGTGTTCTTGTAAGTATAAGTTGCTTCATTAATGTGTACTCACTTAATTATTTTATCGTGTCATGAAGAGCGAAGGTAAGAGAAGAAGATTGTATATTAAATGTAGCAAGTGAGGGCTGGCACAGGACAGGCATGAGTGAGGATGATTGGAGCAGTCCTTTACCCAAAAAAGGGTCATTACTTAAAATTATTTGTCTATTTGCACTGACTGTAAATTGATTAAGTGTGAAGATAAATAAAGTTTTATCATTATTTACGCATTAATGTAGCGCGTTTCATTTTTTGTACATTACTATAAACTGTGCGACATTAGATTATAATAAGTTCGCTTAGTTATTATGTGACTTCAACTATCTAGAAGATCTACCCTCGGACAAGATTTTATATGCCTTTCACACTGACTCATGATCGCGTAGCGTTATACAATAGGACCGACAGTTAGACCAATACTCGCACATGTTAAAATCAATAATTGTTTTCACTTCACTTGGGAGCGCCGGGTCATTAAAATAGAGTGGATGGTTAAATCGGGCACATCGCCTTTTGTGTACAGCCTGGCTGTGTGACCGCAGCCCTTGTCCCCCCGGGCCGATGTGGGCTCGCAAACAAGACCCAACTAGGGCCCTCCATTGTGTTTACAGCATAGATGTCTTTGAAACTGACATGATGAAACCCGTGTCGTGTATAGGCTCGAAGTTCTAATTTAAATGCTTTGGTTTTATGTTATATTGAATACTTATTAATGTACTATGTTCGTTCCGGACACTGTCGTCGATTACGAAGGGCTGGTGTTAAGTGGTTACTGGAGCCCATAGATATCTACAACGTAAATGCTCAACCCACCTTGAGATATAAGTTCTAAGGTCTCAGTATAGTTACAACGGCTGTCCCACCCTTCAAACCGAAAAGCATTACTGCTTCACAGCGGAATTAGGCAGGGTGGTGGTACCTACTCGTGCGGACTCATAAGAGGTCCTACCACCAGTTAAACTCGTGTCAACGACTCATATAAATCGAATAAAATACTTTATACTTTATTATTTTAAAATTGTTTATTGGAAACGATTTTTTCATGATGCGCATGTAGTGCGACGTCACGCCGCGTGCTTATTTATAAACACTACACAAGCGCAACGTGTGAATGTGTTGAACGCGAACTATATGGTAGGCGGAGTGGGGGTGTTAGGTTTTATTTTCGTTACGGAATTTCTTGATTAGGCTCAAAGCCCGCGATATAAGTATGTACATTAAAAGTGTTTTTTTGTTTGTTACGTTAGATCTGTTAGACATAGGATATATGTGAGCGAATTTCGTGAAAAATCACACAACATCGTGTTACACGAAGACGTACGGTAGACAGGAGTGTCAGAACACGCGGCTCCGACGGCTGACGGCCGCTAACGATGGCTGAAGACACGCCCCGCATATGTATTTATATTCGTGTGTAGTTAAATACTTTGGTTCGTGTGATCGTTATTGTATATGGCAGCTATAACACAAACTTTTTCCGTTATTTGTTGAGTAAATTACTCGCTATTAAATTTGTACAACTCTACTTTTTTCCTTTCTTTTTTCCCACACATGACCTTAAAGCGATTGGAAAATACCGTCAGCGGATCCATTGTGGTTTTTGAGCGCCATGAAGATCTTTTTGACAAACGAGATCTAAGGAGACCTAAGCACTAGGCAAAGAGTCAGCTATGCTAAAAAAACATTTGCGTCTAGTTTTAAATATCAAAACATAATAAATAAATAAAATTTAACGGATTTTATGACCTGGTAACTAAGACTTTTAGGTCAAGTCTTATTTTAATAAACATTAAAAAAATACTTCATATAAAAGAGATGTTGTAAAAAAGTTTTTTATTTTTATTGCATAGGTGGATGGACTAGCTCACAGCCCATCTGATGTTAAGTGGTTACCGGAGCCCATAGGTTGTTACGTTACGTTTTCGATTCCGAATAGTTCGACTTCTATACTGTCTCAATGTGTCCGGCGACATTCATATTGAAGTGTCTATGTTTGCTTGACGTCTAGATGTATCCACGTCTTATTCTGAGCTAAACCAGTCATCGCTCTCGTCGAACCCATCGCTTGCGACGAAGGGCTCGACGAGTAAATTAACCCACAGACACAGCCCACTGAGTTTCTCGCCGGATCTTCTGAGTGGGTCTCGTTTCCGATCCAGTGGTAGATTCTACGAAGTACGGCTCTTGCTAGAGTTCGTGTTAGCAAGGTCGTCAGGTTTGAGCCCCGTGAGCTCACCTACTAGTAAAGGTTACGCTGAAATAGCCTCTCAAGGCTATCAGCTTAGATAGGAAAACTCGAAGCCTCCTAATTAAGTTTTAAAGTTATTTGCAAAATGGGTTGCACTATAAATAAGAACAGTAGAATTCTGCCCGTAAAGTGTAAGACAATGTCAGGAACACATTTTCACTGCACAATATCGGCCAGACAGGGAGCAGTTCCCCTACTTATTGTCACGCCTTATTGTCAATTAACATCGTCCGGGCTATGTTCGAGTTGAATTCCATTTTGTTTCAACGCAGCGCAACGTTGTGTTACTGATTCATTTATTTCAGCGGAATAGCTTAAAATTTAAAACATGTTTTTTTAAAAGTTAATATGTTTACTATTTTTGAATGAAGGTCATGTTCTGTTAATAGTAGCAGTGAAAATGATAATAAACCTAACGATGGACCCTAGAAATCTTTCGGAAAGTAAAAGGAAATCTCATTCCGATCGTTATTCGATAGAACCATCAATATGTAGTTTGCCCTCTGCAAAATCGTTCCTTGATAAAAATCTTTAAATATCTACACATGTATGTGGGATTAGCTCAAAGTAAATTACATTTTTTTGGAAAAGTAACACAATTTAATATAACACACGTCGTAAAATGTTCACACTTCTAATGCCCGATCGCCATCTTAATCATCTCCCTTCCGTCCCTCTCTTCCACATACATCCATCCCTTTCACTCTAAGCGTTCCCTTTCCCACATGTAGGTATGTAGTCATTCAAACTGACGTAGGATAATTTAATGCAATGGTATATGTAAAGGCATGTGTAGGTCTACGGTAATATAAGTATATGTGTAGCCACAAAGGTAGTAGAAGCTGTAGCTATTATGTAATACAAGATATTTGACAAATGGCCCAATCCCGATAAAGACATTATCAAGACCTACTTGCGTATAAATAAGTTCCGAACAACAAATTGGATTGTCGAAGCGTCGGTCTGTCGAGCGATATCACCAGTTCGGTGGTTGATTTTCACATTTTCGATTCCTTCAAAGATTATCAAGAATTCAATTCACTGGCGATTAAACCTACGCTGAATCTAAGATTTAAGTTGTGAATATCTGAAAATCGCAATTCGTCGGTTTCATACACATAGTTCGGACGTACATAAGTAGGTCTAGTAAAGCTCGAATTTATGATGTTAATACGACAGCAGGAGATCAATGTAGAAAAAAGCTGCAGGCAGAGAAAAATGGAACGACGCAATAAGTCAGTCACTTTGTGAAATACAATAGAAATAAGAGCGCGTAGAGGTTACGCCGTAGCACCTCTACGCTTCCGTCGGTATCTCGCTCTACGAGTTGACAATTGTGCGTTTAATTTCTTCGTTCATAGCCTTATTGCTGCGTTGTAGTCTCTGTAGGATCATTAACCTTGCAGCTTCTCGTCGAACCCGTCACTAGTGACGAAGGGTTCGGCTAGTAAACTAACCCATAGACACAGCCCACTGAGTTTCTCGCCGGATCTTCTCAGTGGGCGTTTTCGCGTTTCCCATACGGTGCTAAACTCTGCGAAGCACTGCCCTTGCTAGTACCAGTGTTAGCAAAGCCTCCTAGTTTGAGTCCCGAGAGCTCACCTACACGTTAGGGTTACGCTGACATAGCCTCTCAAGGCTTTCGGCTTAGGTAGAAAAAAAAACCTTTCAGAATTATGTTTATATTGCAATTACATGCTTATAGGCAGAAAAGAGTTGGGAAATTAGGAACACTTAGGAATAAAGTTCAGAATATTTAAGACGCTCCTTGTTATTGTTATTATGGTTTAATAATGGACTGATGATCCGTCCTCAAAGAACTTTGGACGACTAATTTTCCAGTACAGGTTCCAGCGAGTTGTTTCAATGAATCACCACTGGTTTTTTGAAGAAAGGCAATTTAATCAAAATGTTGTTACGCGCTGGGGTTCGGGATAAATAAATGTTCCACCAAAGTATAACTTTAAAACTATATTTGTACTTAGAACACTTAAAACACTTCACAAACACTTTAAAATTCTCAATTCACTTCTTCCGCTTCGCTTCGGGTGATCCGTTCGCTGTTTCGCTTCGATTCGTTCCGATTACTAACTGACTGCGTGCCATCTCTGCAACGTTTTTATAGTCGAGACAAAATCCCTAGAATCGTCGAGAATGTGCCACGAAAGTCGAGTATTGTGTGTTTCCGCTATATGAGAATAGATGGCGATGTACTCCTCGAGCTATCCTTCGATATTCGTAACAATATCATTTCCCTCATATATGTTTTGGGAACACACATTGATAGCGAAATTAAATTTTCACAACTAATAATTATAATATTTTTGTTAACAGGTAAGCTGGAACACGTGTACAGCATCTAAGACTTCGATCAAGGTCTCACGGTGAGTAATATTACCCTCAATCAAATCAAATCAAAATTTTTTTATTCAACATAAATGAAAGTACGTACTTGTTGAACGCCAAAAAGAAACTACCGCCAATTCACAAAACTAGCATCCGTCCTGAGAAGAACTGGCAAGAAACTCAGCGGGAAGTTTTTTTTTTTTTAATATTCATGTTTAAAAGGGGTATTATAACAGGCTGGGTATATATCAATAATGGGTAGGTATTACAAATGGGCTCCTATAACCTTTTAATAGAACTTGGACTGTTGCTGCTTTGTGAGCAACGTCAGGATACATAAAGATAAATTTTCCACCATGATCATGTCGCCACGACCTGGGTGGCGCTCCGTCGTCTGCTATCGGAGATGAGTTAAAGGGAATTCTGGCCAATAAGAGACGCTTGGGACTTTGTTGTACTTTTTAGAATCTAAAGTGTGTTCATGCTATACTTGCTATACTAGTTAGCAAGTATCCGGCTTTGGAATGAACTCTCTCCTCCACGGTGTTTTCCGAGCGCTATGACATGTGCTTTTTCAAACGAGACTTGCGGAGAGTACTTAATGGTAGGCTGCGGCTTAACTCTGCCCCTGGTATTGCTGACGTCCATGAGCGACGGTGACCACTTGTCATCAGGTGGGCTCGTCTGTCTACAAAAGCAATAATAAAAAATAAAAAAATGCTATTATCCTTTCTTCTTTTATCGGCGAAGCAGTCCTGCCTTCGAAGCGCAGGACTGCCAAATAAGAAAGGACTCTTACTTGATATTAGAGTGGGACGTGACCTCGTTCACTCAAACCCGTAAAAAAACAAAATAGAAGAATAAAATTGAATGGACCGTTTATAAGAACTTGTGGGATTTTTAAAATCTCGGCCTTTTTCAATTTACTCGGGTAGCTTGCTATTTATTCTGTGCACGATGAAGTTCTAAACAGTCCTTTGACACTCGTAGCCTGCGACACGTAGCACTCCGTAGCACTTTGCTACGCGGCATTGTTTATCGTAGCGAGTTTATTTCCTAGAAGTTTGTCTTTTGTTCAATCTTCGCGTGAGCACGTGTATTCAGTATGCAAGCTTTTAGACTGGAATTAAGCAATCTTGGGAAGTACGTCCGTGGAAGCTGTCTAGAGGCTTGTTACGATGATATCAAGTGTAAGTAATGATGATTGTGTTCATGGGTGCTCACGATGGCATGTATATTTTTAAACGTAACCTAACCAGCTATTCATTTGCAATTGTGAGCCATAAAATCATTAAGGGGTTCGCAGATTTGACAACTTTTGTTTCTATAGGTGTGTAGGGTGTCCTGGCAGATATCGTCTGGTAGGTCGCCCTGCAGGTAGGTATAAAAATATACGAAGTATTCAATTCAAAAGTCTGTCGATGATGGACGTTCCTTTGTATCGAGCTATGTCATTGACCTTGCTTTTCAGCTGATTTTTATCGAGGGTTTTTTTAATCATGACCACATGCAAGCACTCGCTTTCCGAAATGAGACTTTCCTATGTATGGTGTATAATGAATGGTGTAGAAGCGGATAGTACTCTTTTTTTTATTGCTTAGAAGGGTTGACGAGCTCACAGCCCACCTGGTGGTTACTGGAGCCCATAGAGCTAGAGAGAGATCTATGACGTAAATGCGCCACGACCCATCTTGAGATATAAGTTCTAAGGTCTCAGTATAGTTACAACGGCTGCCCCGCCCTTCAAACCGAAACGCATTACTGCTTAACGGCAGAAATAGGCAGGTCGGTGGTACCTACCTGTGCGGACTCACATGAGGTCCTACCACCAGTGAACTCCGCGGTTGGTAGCCACTTAGCTGTTTCCTTGGCATTGCTGACGGTCCATCAGCGACGGTCAATGCTCACCACCAGGTGGACCGCGTCCTCGTCTACCTCCCAAAGCAGTCTGTGCTGCATGTCTATTCTTATACAGTCACAAACACGAGTATAAATTTACGCTATCAATCACGACGCGGTCCACAAAAATCGATTCTTAAGTGGCTTTTTTTGTCCCCAATAACTTTTGAATAATACTACACACAGCCCTATTATGTTTACCTAACTTATTAAAGAACTAAAAGATTGGTAGTCGAAAACCAAATAAAATTGGATTGTATTTTAATATCGAAGTTTTCTAAAAATCTTGCTGCTACATTGTTCAGTAAAAGCTTTTGTGAAAAACAAGACAGTATGTTAATAAACATCTACCTCTATTTTAATATCGAAATATTACTTTTCCATCAAAGACACACAATTAAACTCTGAAAATATGAAAGTATTCTTAGATAGATATAAAACTAAAGTCATTATTAAAAGAAAAAACAGAATCTATACTTATTTATTTCGATATATAATATAAAGCTGAAGAGTTTGTTTGTTTGAACCCTCTAATCTCAGAAATTACTGGTCTGATTTGAAAAATTCTTTCAGTGTTAGATAGCCCATTTATTGAGGAAGGCTATAGGCTATATAACATCACGCTAAGACCAATACAAGTGGAGCACCAATAAAGAAGGTTTCAAAATAGGGGTTTAAATAGCTCGTTAACATTCTATAATTCAAAATCTTCACTTTCTGCATAAATGAAGTGGGGGGTAAAATTTACCGTTATGCTTAAGTAACTATTCCATGTGGACGGAGTCGCTGGCAAAAGCTAGTTAGATATAAAAATAGATGAGTACAACTGGTATTAAATGCTTACCGAAGTTCGTGGATATCGCGTATGATTTTAGAGACTACCTGTTCATATTTCAGTTGTTCGGCTTTCGAAATAAGATCCTCTTTGTTAGTAGATGGATTGTACTCATCTTTAACTTCACAAAATGATTATATATTGGAAGCCTTCACAATTCTCTGTTCAGCTTATTTCTTCATTTTCCATATTGTTAGTTCAGTGAATGGTTCCGAATGTTAAATAGAATTTTAGCTAATTAATCCCTTATGTTTTTGCTTTGGAGTTTCTGTCGATTAAAATACTGAATTGGTTGAATTTTATTAGATTTCGTATCACATCATAGTATAAAATAAAGTCGCTTTCTCTGTCCTTACATCCCTATGTATGCTTAAATCTTTAAAAGTACGTAACGGATTTTGATGCGGTTTTTTTTAATAGATAGAGTGATTGAAGAGGAAGGATTATATGTATGATAACATCCATTAAATTGTGGAGAAATCAAAAGTAAATCACAGTTTCCGAAGCGAAGCGAGACCGGGTCGCTAGTATGCTTATAAAAAGTTGAGAAAGCAATCGGATTAGCGCATCGAATTACGCATTAAAATAGAAAAGCATATTTTATGATTCTAATTAGAAAGTACCTTAATCCATAAGAATTTTTTTTAGTAAAGATTATAATGGCATTAGTTACAAAACGACGTAGCAATTAATGTTCTTAAGAAGGTATAGAAACTGCAGTAGTTAAAATTCATTGTATGTTCTGCATCCTAATGAAGGTGAAGAAGCTACGAGTTCATAGTTTTCATCCTTGTCTGTTATTTCTATATACAACTCTCCTGAACGACCTCTCGCCACATCTTTCACGTCGCAACTTCGTTCGAAGATCTGTCATAACTCGTTTCTGTTTTTCCTTCTTGATATATGGTGGCTCACACGAGGGAGTGGAGATAAAAAACAAACAATCCATTAAATATTCAGCTCTGTACAAGGGCATTCACGTCATCAGTCACTCGGCCTCTGTCAACGGAACCCTTTGAGGGCGTTCTGACGCTGAAGCCGAAATTAATACTGAAAGCTGCGTTCTAAGGGTACTTTTTTTTTGGTTGATTTCCGTCGAGATTTGTGTACCGAAATGTATCAAATAGGTACTTTAGTTCGGAGTCTGGCTTTTTGAGACTTTAATTAGCTTTGTTTGTGAGTACATATATAAAGCTTTGTACCAATCTTGGAGTCTATTTATAAAGAGAAACCGAGAATAGTGCTCAGAAATTGGAGAGGCCTCTGTTTAGAAGTGGACTGCTATAGGCTGATGATGATGATGATGATGATGATGATGATGATGATGAAAGGCCGTATCGAGGTGAAGGAGATTTTAATGTTCGCATGTTTTATACGCTTAGTCGAACCTCCAGTTAATTGGAGCAACTCTAAAATCTATAGTGTAAATACTGTTTCATGTTTTAAATCGATAAAACATTTTTTCTTAGATGGGTGGACGAGCTCACAGCTCACCTGGTGTTAAGTGGTTACTGAAGCCCATAGACATCCACAACGTAAATAAAACGTCACCCGCCTCGAGACATAAGTTCTAAGGTCTTAAAACGGCTGCCCCGCCCTTTAAACCGAAACGCATTACTGCTTCACGGCAGAAATAAACGGGGCGGTGGTACCTACCCGCGCGGACTCACAAGAAGTGCTACCACCAATAAGTATGATGGCTACCGGCACACGCGTACATCAACATTACCATCAAAGGACGATATGATGAATTCGCCATACGTACTCAACGTAAACAAACTGCACACACCAAGTCTGTTTCCGTGACAGGATTCCTGAGTACAAAAGTTTCGCGGCGAAATGTACAAGTTCATGCGAACTTCCAGAACACAAGTCCAAGTTGAGGGAAATCTGTGACGCTTTTAGTTTAATTATTTACTTGATCTTGGTTAAAGTTTTGTCTCAATTATTACTTCGGCACGTTGATGTCTATTTGATTAAGGTCAGGGGTCGCTAAGCATTTTCGTCCTGTGCTCACAGATTAGTTCCTGACAGAGATTGAATACATAAAAAGGTGGGTGGTGCATTTACGTCGTAGATGCCCATGGGCTCTAGTAACCACTTAACACCAGGTGGGCTGTGAGCTCATCCACCCGTCAAAGCAATACAAAGAAAGGTATTTGACAGATGCCTGAACCTCGTTAACGACATTTTCAAGATAACCTTGCATATATTCAAGTTCCGAACAACAACATTCGGACCGTCGGTCTAACGAGCAATATCACCGGCTCGGTGGAAGATCTTGCTTTCGTCGTTAAATCTACACGCGTGAGGCTTATCTGTTGTAAGGCGGTTACAGAAGCTCTCAGACAATCTGAATGACGCCATACTCCTCGAGAGATGAAGCTTTAATTATGCTTAACGACTAGAGCTACGTGAAACCGAATGTCTAGTTTGCCGGAAAAAGTACATAAGAACCAGTACCAATTATATCTTTTGCTTGTTAATCTGCCTTTTGGTGTCGCGATTACGCCGATTTTAATTCTTTTATTTTTTTATAAAAATGTAAAAAAAAAAAAAAAAATTCTTCACTCATTGATTGTTATAAAAACGAACCAAGCCTGGGCTTTCATTGTCTCAGATGCCACCGGCATACGTAGTGTTAAAAATTGATTGAGAAACAATTTAAGACCTAACTTCACCGGTAGTCCACAACGGCGCGGCGCCCCTACGTGCAAGCGTCATTAAATATTCAGGGGCAGCCCTTGTCAAGTCTGTCGCCCGACGGTGCAGTGCGCTGACCCGTCCTGGCACGCACACATGAATCTTGCAAATACTAAACTGTCGACGACATTCTTGCTAACTTCATTTTGCTCTTACATCGGTATTGTTCTTAATTCTTGCTTGTTTTTTTCCCTACATATTCTGATAGGCATGGTAAGCGGCAGGCAACGCTATTTGGCTGGTGGCACGGTTGGAGGCAAGGCAGCGGCTTGGCTCTACCCCTGGCATTGCTGTAGTCCATGGGCGACAGTAACCACTCACCGTCAGGTGGGCCGTATGCTCGTCGGCCTACATGGGCAATAAAAAAGCCTTGAGAGGCTATATCAGCGTTACCCTAGCGTGTAGGTGAGCTCACGAGACTCAAGCCGGAGGTATTGCTAACACTGGCCCTAGCAAGAGCAGTGCTTCGCAGAATCTACCACCGGATCGGAAACGCGACCCACTGAGAAGATCCGGCGAGAGACTCAGTGGGCACTTGCTTGCTTCACAGCCACCGGTGTATAGCCATATTACTTACGGACATAACACCGTTGTTTCAATTGCACTGATAACTATTGGCCAACCCTATACCAGAACGCTCAACTTTTCACGGGATAAATAAGCAATATGGTGACACTAGTCGTGTGAACTCACATTTTATGTTATCACTAAATTTGGCTGCTTACCTCTCGACTTATATCATGTAGCTAAATATAAGAAATACCCCTACCTACATCTATACCAGTCTTTCTCAAAGTGGGCGATAACGCCCCCTTGGGGGCGTTTGAAACCTCAAGGGGGGCGTTAAGGGGCCCAGGAAAAAATGGGGGGCGTTGATGTGGGTTAGGGGGGCGCTGTAAAATTTGTAATTTCATTTACTTTATAGTATTTTAAATTTCACTAAAATTAAAACTCACCTACTACACAATAACGAATAATTAGTTTATATTTCTACCCTGTATGATGTTATAAAAACTTAAAATAATTAACATAGATTTCGTAGGATAGCCCACACACCGTACGCAATCTATACGCAAGTATAATAATGGGTTGGGGAAAAAGTTTCTTCGCATTTTTTAAGAAAATTCACAACATTTTTTGATATAGTTTATTCAAATTTAACTAAAGTATGTCGGTACCAGTTTGTTCGATAACTTTTTGCCATCTTGTAGGTAGGGACATGATCCCATTGCTATAGAAATTTTGGGGCTTCTGATCAAAATACCGCGACAATTGGTTTTGGCAGTCCTCTCGTGATGTTAACCTGACACTGCTTAAAGAATTCTGAAGAGACCGAAACAGGTAGAAATCTGAAGGTCAGGACTATACGGCGGATACATTAAAACCTCCCAGCCAAGCTCTCTTAATTTTTGCTGGGTGGCTAAAGAGGTGTGAGGTCTAGCGTTATCGTGATGAAAAACCACACCCCTTCTGTTGATTAATTCCGGCCGCTTTCTCTCAACTTCTTGCTTTAATCTCATCAGTTGTTCGCAGTAGAGTTCAGAATCGATGGTCCTGCCTGGTGGTAACAGCTCATAATGTATAATGCCCTTCCAATCCCACCACACACACAGCATCACCTTGTTGCGAGTTAACCCGGATTTCGCCAGAGTCTGTGAAGCCTGACCGGCCTTTGACCACAACCTTTCTCGTACGTTCTTGTCGTACGTGATCCACTTTTCATCACCAGTTATCAGCTTCTTCAAAAATGCCGATCTTGCCCCACTTTTTCAAAAATGGCATCGATTTTATCCGTAATAGGGCGACCAGAGCGACGTGCATTTTTGACATCAAAATTTCCGGATTGAAAACGCTTAAACCAAATTTGTGCTACTCTCACAGACACTGCACTAGGTCCATAAACATCGCAATTTTTTTCACGGCTTGCGTTGCTTTTTTACCTTTTTTGTAGTAAAATTTTAAAATGTATCGAATATCTTCATTAGATTCACTCATCTTGACAGTCCGAAAAATAAATAAAAATCACACATCTTCCTAATTTTAATTTGGAATTATCTTCTTTCGAATTTAAACTTTTAATGATACCAAAACCAGCCACATACAAATAGTATAGCCAAAGAGATTTTATTACAAGTTCATACATTTTTAAGCTATTGCATAGCTTTTATCGCGGGCCTTGAGCGCGGCGACCGAATCATGAAATTCCGTAACGAAAAAAACCTAACATCCCTCACTCCGCCTACCATGTAGCTCGCGTTCAACAAATTCATTCACACGTTGCGCTTGTGTAGTGTTTGTGAATAAGCGCGTGGCGTGACGTCACACTGCATGCGCATCATGAAAAGTCTGCCCATCTCTCTCTGAGTGTGAAGGGGACAGTTAAGGTTTTGCCTTTATTAAGTTTTAATATAGCGTGGTCTTGTTTTATTCTTGTTTTAATATTAAATTATCATTGTCTAATTATAATGTCATAAGTTGATAAAAAATGCTATGCAATTAAAAAAGCTTTAACGCCACAATTCCCGAGTGCCACACGTTTTTTTTTTGTCAGGAGGAAATCGCCGGACTTCCGCCCTTCACTGGGGATGGAGGGCGGGGCATGTCGGAGTCGAACCGACTAAAACCTCCTGTCGCTCAACAACCAGCATCCAAACCTCGCATGAGACAGAGCTCATGAAAAGTCATAGGGGGGAAAGTGAAGCGTTTATTGCGGAGCACATCTCTCCCATCACCCTCCCCCTCGGGACGCCGGACTGGCGGTCGTCGGCGCCACGACCACCAGCCCCCTCGGTCGGCAGGCTGTCCGAAGCCCGCCTAGATGGCGCCGGTTAGAATGGTCTATCCTACGGAATACGCCGCTGAGTCAGAACCAGCGTGGGTTGAGGATAGCCGGTCTTCCATGACCCAGATGCTCATGCGTAAAACGTGTGCAGAGCAGCTTGCACGTCGTCTTCTTAGGCCCCCTTCGCCGGTCGCCAGGCCGACATGTGAGGAAGACCCGAAACACTTAGAGGGCCAGGGCTTGGGCGAGATCCGCCTCCCTGGACCACGCTCGACGGCGGCGGGCCTGTGCATCTCTCACGCGCGCCGCCGCCTCCTTTTGCGAGATGGTGCACTCGCAGAAGTCGAGCATCGCCTTCCACGACTCGTCGTCACCGAGCATAAAATCAAATCAAATCAAAAAAATTTTATTCAACATAAATGAAAGTACACACTTGTTGAACGTCAAAAGAACTACTGCCAATTCACAAGAACTAGCCTCCGTCCTAAGAAGAATTGGCAAGAAACTCAGCGGGCATGTCTTTTTTTTTTTTTTTAAATATGCAATTATTATTTATTCATTTTTTAATATTAGATTTTTTTTTTTAAATATGAATTTTTTTGCAATGAGTATTATATCGATGCCAGAACACTCGGCAACGACAAGTCGTTTCCTATTTTTGCGACGAGGACACGCCACCACCCCTCCCATGCGGGGCAGGCGACGAGCGTATGCTCTGCCGTGTCCAAGTCACAACTACAATGGTGGCACTCTGCCGTCAGCTCGGCTCCGATCCGGTGCAGGAACTCACCGAAGCAACCATGCCCAGTAAGTACCTGCGTGAGCCGGAAAGTGAGGCGTCCTCTGTCACGATTCACCCAATTCACAAGAACCGGGCGAATCGCCACAACGGCCCTACGACTAGCCGAAGGATCGGCCAGCCGCCTGGACCATGACTCCAGCACGGACCGCCGAGATTGGGCCCTCCGCGCTCTAACCACACTGGGGCTTGGACGCGCCACGCCACACGGGCACCTCGTATAAGGCCATTGACCGCACCACCGCCGTATAGAGACGGCGCGTCACCTGGTCAGGCCCCCCGATGTTGAGAAGAAGCCGGCTTAACGCGCCGGCCACTCCCAACAAACGAGGGACCAGGTTCTGAAAGTGAACACGGAAGGTCCAACAACTGTCCAGAATGAGGCCGAGGTACTTCAACTGCACCCCGACCCGATACGGACGCCTCCAACCACGATATGGGCATCGACAGGTGGCACTCTCCGGGGCCTGTGGAACCACATGGCCTCGGATTTACTGTGTCGTCTGCGTAACAGATTACGCTTAGGCCCGGGAGGAGGGCACCTCTCAGTACCCAGTCATACCCGATATTCTACAAAAGGGGGCCGAGCACCGACCCCTGTGGAACACCGCGCACGACCGGGAACCTGTACACGATTCCACCGTGTCCAGTACACGTGACCGATCTGTCCTCCAAGTAGGAAGCCACCAGTCGGCGAAGGTAGGGGGGCACTCCGTGTCTTACCAGGGGCATTTTTTTAAATAATAGAACACTTATAGCGGCATAACTATAATAGTTAGACATATGCTGTCGGGACACTTTGTAAATAATAATGTTTTTTACAAAGTCGTAGTACATTATTTTATTCTATCATCAATAGTTTTCGAAGGGCACGCGACGTAAAGAATATTTTAGGTAATTTTTTTTACACCTTGGGTTAAATTATGGGAGTTTTAGTAAGGATACCTTCTTTTTTTTTCAAAAAAGATTATAATAGCCTATGTCACTCGGGAATAGTGAAGCTTCCAAACAGTGAAAGAATTTTTCAAATCGGTTTAGTAGTTTCGGAGCCTATTGAATACAAACATACAAACAAATCTTTCCTCTTTATATTATTATTATAGATTATAGATTATAGATATTAATTATTACAAATAACAAAAACGCTGATTTAGGCGGCGGTTTTTATTTGAACCAGTTCTAAATTATAAACTGAAATTCTATGAAAAATTACCCATATTTATCTATAATACGAAATGATATTCATTTATTTTTCGTAGTTTCCTTCCTTCTTGCGTCGATAATCCTCAGTGCTGAGGGTCGTGGCCTCCTCTAATAACTTTCTCCTGCAACATCTTGCGCCATTCCTGCCTGTCCTCGGCTTTGTGGATAGCAACGTGGACTGAGGTATTGAGAGTGGAGCGTATTTGGTCCGACCAGCGCATTAGAGTTCTGCCTCTGTGCCTTCTCCCGCATACCTTGCCTGTTACCGGCAGCTTTTCCAGATTGTCACCTCTCTTTCTGGCGATATGTCCAAAGATCTCGAAACTGCTCCGCGCGCATGTAGTGCTGAGGCGTATTGGAATCTTGAGCTCGGTAAGAATGGATTCGTTGGTTCTGTGTTTTGTCCAACGAATCCCGAGCACTTTCCTCCAGCACCACATCTCAAACGCGTCGATGCGTTGGCGGTCGGCTTTCTTGAGGGTCCAACTCTTCGCCGTAGAGAAAAATGGAAAAGACAAGGGAGGTGACGAGCTGCTTTTTGGTATTCCTCGAGATGTTTCTGTCCGCCCAAACACGGTCCATTTGGGACATAGCTCTCTTTGCCATTCTGATTCGCCTTCTGAGGTCATTTTCGGAGGGTCCATTACTAGCTATGACAGAGCCCAGATAAATGAAATCCTCTACGACTTCCAGGTTTAGCTTATTCGTAGTTTAATAAGTTATTATTGTTAGTAGTATTACATATTTACTAGTCGAAATATAAATTTTTAGTTATCTTATGATGAGAATCTTATATTAATGAGAAAGATATTCAACAAAAATAGTTTCGTTCTAATAAATTAGCATAGTAATAGTACAGTGAACTAGCAATTTATTTTGGTAATTCTAAATTTAAGCAAACATATTGATGAGAAGAATTCATTTTTACTTTGCAAATTTGTAAATACACGTTCAGTAGCAATGTACGGACATATAATAATATGAAGAAACAATAATAGCATCTACAAATACATATGTACTACGTGGTACTACATTTACTGAAATTAATCAAACATTTATTAATGAAATTAATGATATTGTGGTTTTAAAGTTTTAGGGGTGTATAAAAAATGGGGGGCGCTGAAAAATAATTGATTTTCAAAGGGGGCGGTAAAAGAAATAAGTTTGATAATCACTGATCTATACTAATATTAAAAAGCTGAAGAGTTTGTTTGAACGCGCTAATCTCAGGAACTACTGGTCCGATTTGAAAAACTCTTTCGGTGTTAGATAGCCCATTTATTGAGGAAGGCTATAGGCTATATTATAACATCACTCTAAGACCAATACAGGTGGAGCACCAATAAAGAATGTTTCAAAATAAAGGTTTAAATAGCTCCTTAACATTCTATAATTCAAAAATTATTTTCACTTTCTTTTTTTGTTTTGTTGTAGTTTGTTATTCTTTTGTCAATGCACCTACCATGCATTATCTCTGCACCACCCTATGGTCGACTGGAAGAGAATGCCCATGGCATTAAGTCCGCCTGTGTACAAGTTTTGTTTTGTGCATAAAGTATAAATAAATAAATAAATGAAGTTGCGGGTAAAATTTAGCGTTATGCCAAAGTAACTATTCCACGCGGACGGAGTCGCGGGCAAAAGCTAGTATTCGTATATACTGAAACTAGAAAAACTAAATTATTCAGACCACGAAGTAGGCATCACTCTCGTTCATTCTACTCATGAGGATCGACCCGAAGCGATGTTTTACAACTTGAAATAAGTTTTAAAGCATCACGAATAGTTTATTTTGTTTTGATACAATCCTGTATTTATAACGTATGGAATTAATTGCTATACGGAAAAAGTATAGTTGATTTCATTGCAGATACAGAGCTCATTTAGCAGTGGCAATTATTGGAAGGTACTAATCTGCGCAGTCTCAAAACACTATATTACCGATAATGACATCTATAACTTTGGATCTGTAAGAAATTCTTAGGCGATTACGGTTGATACATGTGATTATAGGTACCTTAATTCAAATGCTGAATAACATAGGCTAAGTAAAGTTTGTGCGCAAATGGCCCGTGAGTTTTACTAACTTTGAATAATGGTTCACTTAGTCACCGGAGCTAAAAAATAAAAGTGTCAATTTAGAGATGCCCTAAATAAATATGTCTCCCGAGATAATCCGTAATATATGCGGCGCCGTCCTTGTCTAGACGATTGTAGAGCATCCAGAACTGTCTTTGATCTCT
Organism: Bombyx mandarina; assembly: GCF_003987935.1. The sequence continues at coordinate 6,165,894 of NW_021011480.1, forward strand.
CTTCTTAAAGCAGACGAAAGTTAAAAGTCAGATCGCTTATTTTTGATGGGTTTTTTCTGTCACACCATCCAACTATGGACTGCGCGTGGTGGGAGGTTTGTGAGCATGTATTGGTCGGTGCCACTAATGTGCTTACTTTCTTCTGTAATGTAATCATGCATTGTGGTTTGGAGGGTGGGGCAGCTGTTTGGTAATACCGTTGAGACTTTGACTGGACGTCTCAAGGTGGTATACACATTGTTATGTCTAAGAGCTTTAATAACCCCTTAAACTACAGCTTGTTTGTTCCATGAAATTTGATATTTTCTATAGGTTTAAAGCCCAAATATTTTATAAACCGATTTATCTTGATAGCGGTCGCACGCGTTTTTCAAATCACTAATTATTTTTGTAATCCCTCATTGTTTAAGCAATTTAACCGTCTGTAATGATATAATTAAGATAATCCAAAGTCAATACTATAATCTATATATTTGAACGATCCCTGAAGTTCAAGGTATCGAATCTGAACGAACTTGTAAGGCTCATGATGCATGAAGACAGACAGGTCGTTGTTAAAAAGAAAACTTAATTTATAGTTAGAAGTAGATAAGTCCTCGTAATAAACCTTCGGATCCATTCATTCTCTGTTAGGAGGGTCGATGATGTTCGTCTCAGAGATATCGGCAGACGTCGAGTCTAGACTGCACGCTTTAAAGCACTAATAGCCTAAGCTACCAGTATCAAATGTAAATGTAGCTTTCAATTCAGTCGTTAGATTTTTCGGTACATTGCACAGAGGATAAAAAAATATAATTTAGAAGTTGGCTAATGTTAGACTCAGTTGGACTGACTCGGTGGAGCAGAATTTAGCGTCCCTTTTTTATGAATGAAGTATTACTGGTGGCCCCGAGTCCTTTCCAGTTTCACCAGGACAGGTGGACGAGCAAAGGCTCAGCCAGGGTGGGATTTGCTAACAGCTGCCCGAACGCCTCCGAAGGAGACTTAACAACTCAAGAGCAACTCTTTCGCGAATGAATCTTCTACCGGATCAGAATCGCGACCCGCTGAGAAGATTCGGCGAGAAACTCAGCGGACTGTTGCATGGGTAAGGTTGCACGTCCAAACTCTTTGCCGAGTTTGACGAGTGTGGTTATCGGGGTCCCTACTCCTAGTGTTAGAGCTGAAGGCATCTAATGCTAGAGTTATTGGATCTGTTGGATCCGTAAGGACGTGTCTAGGGCGTCGACGGTGACTGGCTCCTGCGTGATCAGGTTTCGGGGAGTAGTCAGCGGCGGCAACGATAAGGCGATTATAATGACGATTTAGCGTCCTAGGCTGCCGAGGGTCGTTGGTACGCTACTTACATAGGGCAACATTTGTTTGATAAATAAGTCTGTTTGCTCTTAGTCTGAGTGCTTAATTAAATTCTAGTTTGGAGTTAGCTAACCACATGTGATGTGATTTTCGTTGAGCCCACGGGCCCAGCCGTGGGTGACTGCTAGTATTAAACAATCGGTGATAAATCACAAACGGTCATCTGATCCTTAACTAGGATTTCCCGTATCATGGAAATCAGTTATAACTAGATAATTATATAAGTTTAATATATAGATTAAATATATTTGTAGAGTACCTTTACTGTTAAGACGGGTTGTTAAGATGGCCTCGCGCCCCCACCACCAGAAGAGGTCACTGGAGCCCATAGACATCTTCCACGTAAACATCGCCACCCACCTTGAGACATGAGCTCTAAGGTCTCAGTTCAGTACAACGGCAGCCCCCATTCTTCAAACCGAAACGCATTATTGATTTACGGCAGAAATAGACAGGGTGGGGGTTGAATATGCCTCTCATAGAGAAACTCATTAATTTTGACTTAAATGCGTATTGAATGTGTGGATTATTGTTATCTGATAAATAAATGAATAATAGTTATTATTATATAGACTGTCGGAGCGTCGAGAGAAATGATTATCCATCCATTTTTAACAAGGGATTGTGTTTGCACGTGTATACCTTCATTCCACCACCGATCAGTCATGCACTCGTTAAGTTAATTATTCTTTTTTTTTATTGCCTAGATATGTGGACGAGCTCACAGCCCACCTGGTGTTAAGTGGTTACTGGAACCCATAGACATTTACAACGTAAATGCGCCACACACCTTGAGATATAAGTCCTAAGGTCTCAGTATAGTTACAACGGCTGCCCCACCCTTCAAACCGAAACGCATTACTGCTTCACGGCAGAAATAGGTGGGGTGGTGGTACCTACCCGTGCGGACTCACAAGAGGTCCTACCACCAGTAATTACGCAAATTATAATTTTGCGGGTTTGATTTTTATTACACGATGTTATTCCTTCGCCGTGGAAGTCAATCGTGAACATTTGTTAAGTACGTATTTCATTAGAAAAATTGGTACCCGCCTGCGGGATTCGAACACCGGTGCATCGCTTCAACACGAATGCACCGGACGTCTTATCCTTTAGGCCACGACGAATTCTATATTCTATTCTATTCGAAATAATCTCATAATAACATGCTATTTGATTGATTGAAAAAATCAGCTTGTTACTACGCAACTGTAATATTGGTTGCCGGCTAAGCGAATACAAACTGACTTTCCAAGCAATTTTATTTTGCATTACGTTCCAACATAATTAATGTTCTTAGAATCTCGAAGCTAGTGAGGGGACTGCCACAGTTCAGTGAACTATGAGCGAGTTCACTAAACACAACTAATAATTGAACTATGTGTATATATGTATACAAAGAACAATAAAGCACCAGGAAGTTTTCAAAACTGTTCTAACATGTTTTGATTGACTCGATGGTGCAGTAACTGTTGCGTCGTGGATTCGAATCCCTCAAACATTGTGTGATGAAAAGTTTTGTTTGCTCTTTGTCTGGGTGTTTATTATCTATACATATCGACGCTTGAAAGGCAAACGGGACTAAGCGACATTACGTGAACTTTACAGTAGATTAATTTAAAGTTGAAATGTCTGAAAAAAATTATATTTTAACGAACCTAGCTGTAGGATAGAAATGATTTTAATAGACCTAGAAATATATATTTTTTGCGCATCGAATATGGTTATTGTCTATCATTTATGTACAAAGCAGTTATTGTCGCTTAGTCACGTATGCTTTTAAGCGTTGATATATTTTACTGGTGGTAGGACCTCTTGAATCTTCCGCACGGGTAGGTACCACCGACCTGTCTATTTCTGCCGTAAGGCAGTAACGCGTTTCGGTTGAAAGGGTGTGGCAGCCCTTGTAACTATACTGAGACCTTAGAACTTATATCTCAAGGTGGATGGCGCATTTACGTTGTAGATGTCTATGGGCTCCAGTAACCATTTAACACCAGGGGGGCTGTGAGCTCGTCCACCCATCTAAGCAATAAAAAATATATATTTAAACGTATATAAGTATGTTTGTCAGTATCTAGTACCCATAACACAGGGAATCTTAAATTGAGTCCGGATGACCATGCGTGATTTGTTCTCAATTATTAATATGAAAGTTTAACTCGACTACGAAATACTTTTCTTTGATTTTCGAGATTCATGTACCTAATTAAAACAATTTTTACGGTGTAATCTCGCGTTACTTGTCATTATATGTTTACACACATATGTACATACTTCCGATGTTACGTATATTTTACACTTTTAAGAGAAACATGGTCGGTATTGATTTAATTACAAAAAACGCGAGATACAAGCGTAAAAGTAGTCTTTTTTTCTACGATTACTTAATTTCAACACGGATTTTAATCGAATTTCAGCTAATAGTTTAGTGCCTAATCTAGATTAAACAGTTTCTGGGGGTCATAGACAACACTTCTAGACTTTTTTTTTTGTTGCCCTCGTAAGCAGACCACCTTCCGCCAGAGACAAGAATAGATGGAGAAAGATCGTGCGTGTGAAGGTGATACAAAAGGGTGGTCACGACCCTAGCAGTGAGGAATACGACGCAAGGAGAAGGCAGACCACCACACAGCCACCTGATGGTGAGCGGTTATCGTCGCCCATGGACTTCAACAATTCCACTGATAGAGCCAAGCCGCTTCCTACTGTAGAAACTTTGGAGGATGAGGATTTGATGAGGATTTTTTATTTTTTTATAGGTTTATGTCTCAATTGATTTGAGAAACTGTTACGCTACCTTTCAAACTCAAACACATGACAGTTTAGCGCAAGAGACAATCAGGTCCGCAGTACTTGCCTCCTTGCAGCGTCAGCCTCGAGAACGGTCACTGTAAATCATAGCTCATTGAGTTTCTCGCCTTATCTTCTCGGTGGGTCGCGTTTAAGATCCGGTGGTAGATTCTGCGAAGCACCTCTCTTGCTAGGGTTCGTGTTAGCAACGTCGTCAGGTTTGAGCCCCGTGAGTTCACCTACTAGTTAAGGTTACGCAGAAATAGCCTCTCAAGGCTATCAGCTTAGGTAAGGAAATCATAGATAACAGAACCGACTAACTCCACGTGTTCCTTCAATTCTTCTATCGATGATTGATCACATTATAGTCTTCTGTTAAACACGAAACCTTATATTGGATTGTGATTAGTTTGCCGCGTCAATCGAAATTCTCACTTTTAAAACCTCGCGTGACCGTGACGAATTATTTATTCACTCGTCTAATGTTGTGTATTACGAAGTTTTCGTTTTTATCCTAGATCTATTGCTGTATCACATGTCACAACGTTCGCGCCGTGTTGGACGGACTAAAGTTATTCTATATATATACAGATAGTTTGTAGCAAAGCAAGTTCAACTGTGGAATGAATTTTTCACAATAATCGATTACGTTAATCGAGTCCCGAGAGACAGCGACATTCGAGACTATTAATTGAGTAAAATCGATTTCTTTTGGAATTATTTATTTAAAAAAAATCGATTAAATTATCTGTTGATTGATTAATATATGTATGTAAGTATATTGATATACTAGCTGAACCCGTCCGCTTCGCTGGGCATTTCAAATTAATATTATTATTTCTCACCCACACAAATATTCTCATCATTAATGCCCCCCCAACTGGTGTAAGGAGTCCAACGCTCACATAAATATTAGCCTATCCTTTAAGTACATGTATTTTCTATATGGATACCAAGTTTCAAGTCAATCGGATGCACGGTTCAGTGGTTATACCGGAACATCCGTAAAACCCACTGTAGATTTATATATTAATATGGATTACTCGTAATCATATAGTGATTTCATATTATATTTAACGATATATACGAGTATCTCTTTATTGTATGTATTTTTTTAGTAATGTATATTAATAGTACATCGCAAAATACCTGCCGTATCTTTATATGTATTTTCCAGAATTTCGGTTAATTAAACGGTTGTCTGGAAATAAATCGCTTTTAGCGATAAGACTGCCTATTGTACAAACGTATCTGCTTTTTGACTGTTTTCTAATGTTAATCGTGTTTTGATGTGCAATAAAGTATACTAGAGGTACCGCAGTAGTCGAAATTCGACTATAATTAATTGGAATTGTATAATAAGTTGGTACACTATTATGATTGTATTTTATACTTCTATAATCACAAATTTCGCCAAGGCTACACTATAAAAAAATATTAATAAAGACAAACAATATTTAATCTATTCTCAATTTGACCACAGACGTCAAGAACAAAAGTTTGACAATAAATAGTATGCATGCGTGTGTGCGTCAAATACATGGTATGTAGTGTGTGTAATGTTTTCTTTATTNATGCGTGTGTGCGTCAAATACATGGTATGTAGTGTGTGTAATGTTTTCTTTATTGATTTAATGTATCTTTTATGCATTATTTTAAAAAAATATTAGCATTGTGCACTTCTTCTCTATATTCTCTATAAGTGTGGAAAATTTCATACTCCTCCGTCCGCGCAATTTTCGTAAAAAGGGATACAAAGTTTTTGCTTCACGTAATAATATATAGATAATTGACATTTGCAGTTTTGATGTGATTGTTCTCGTTTCGTATTTAACTTCGGTATTTGATACAAAGTTTTTGCTTCACGTATTAATAATATATAGATTATGTCACTCTAAATTATCGCCTCTGCTTTAACACTTAAAGCATTTGTTAGAAATTTTGTGCAAAATAGCCAAGTGAAAAGCCAACATTATTCCCCCGACAGATTCAGACAAATTCCACTGATCATTCGTTTATAAAGATATTAGCTTGAAAAATGGCCGCAATTTCCTTTTCTACAGAGGAGGGTAATCGAGAGGAAATCGCATCATAATGCCGACGACTGCCTGGGACGTGACGACCTCTCAGAGTGATGAGGAATTAAACGGAGCCCGTAGTCGGCCCAAGCCTTATCATCTCCTTCATATTATTATGTTTATTTAATTGGATTTAAAAAAAAGATGTGTGGTGTCGTGGGACACCGGATAGGAACGAAGTTCCTTATTATAAAAATATTAATTTTAAGTTCTATTCGAGGTATAAAGAAAATAATTATTCGGGTATAATAGATTTTTATTATGTTTTTTTTATTGATAAAAATAAAATAAAAAATTACTTTACAAAGTTACCAACTTTATTTTATTTTCAATGATTTAGTAAATATTTAGTAAAAAAACAGCTATTTATATGAATAATAACAATAGACGTCATCACGTAGACTATACATTAGACACTGTATAGCCATCATACTAAATCTATACATAAATAATAAAAATCTTACGTTACGGACGTTTTTTCCGGTTAGGGTACCCTCCGCATCGCCACATAAGGAATTTCGTTCCAAAAAAAAACTTGCTATACAATATTTTCTTATTCTCAATCGTGTCACTCTTGATATGGTGATCTTGATCACTCGTGTATATGGTGCGAGTATAAGATCATTATTTTGATAAACATTTTTATATGATTATCTCGAATTAGCGCCTTACTAATTTACTTTGATTGAAGTATTTTATTTTTAACGATTATTATTTTAAATTTGCGCCTTTGTATTTATTTAAGGCTGCGATTGTTCAATCCATTTTGTGTCTAATTTTAGACATAAGTAACAATAGTAAACAAAAAAATTATCATTTAAAATCAAATTATGAATACCAAAAGGATAACGAAGTATTTATTTAAGCCTTTATTAGAGTCAAGTTCGGAACAAAATCTATACATATAAATAAAACTGGAGTGTCTGTTTGTAATATTGAAATAACCGCTTTTTAATACATGTATACGGTACATACACCAAAATAACATTTTTTATAATTTTTATCTGTCTGTCTGTCTGTTTGTTTGTTCCGGCTAATCTCTGGAACAGCTGGACCGATTTTTATGAGACTTTCACTGATATGTAGCTGATGATATAAGGAGTATCTTAGGCTACTTTTTTTTAGATTAGCTTCGTCCCGCCACGTCACCTGCGATACGATAATAACCGCGGGTAACATCGCGGGACTCGGCTATCAACAATAAAATTTGATGTTTCCGAAGCTAAGCGAGGGCGGGTTGCTAGTTACAAATGTAAGTACATCTGCCACGGAACAGGAGTATAGTGTTAGTAGTAGTAAAGTAAATATGTTTGATCTCTCCGTGCGTTCTAATTTGAAATATTAGAACATTAGCTCTTAGGTGTTTGACTTCAGCGTTGTGATTTCTATTAGTTATGGTAGCCTCTTAACGCCAGGTAATGATTAAGCTCTTCCGCCTAATAGACGACCACAACCCTTGTTTAGTTGAATCCAGTCCTTGCCGAACCCGAGGACTGTGTAATTAACATCCCATCTCGCCGGATCTTCTCAGTGGGTTGCGTTTCCGATCCGGTTGTAGATTCTGCGAAACAGTGCTGGCTCTTGCTCGGGCCAGTGTTAGGCTCCCGGTTTGAGCCCCGTGAACTCACCTATTCGCCCGGTTACGCTGACATAGCCTCTCAAGATAGGAAAAAAAAACTGTCCTTCTCCCAGTCAGCTGGGGTCGGCGCAACATGCTCTCTCCTTCCATATTCCTCTATAATATACCATTTCTTCGCTCACTCCCCTCTTACACATACCGTGTTTCACGCAATCCATCCATTTTTTCTTAGGTATACCTTTTCCTCTAAAGCGTTCTACTTGTCTAGTTAAATATTTAGATCAAATTGAAATAAATGTAATTAATAAACCTGTAAAGTTATAAGGCTTGTCAGAGAATCAATAACATAGAATGGCCTCCACATTTTTGCTATTCACGTACAAAGGACAAAGGTGGGCCGATGCTATAGGCAATTTCCCTAACTACACGGAACAATTTTCACGACGAGGGATTTTATTGTGGATGATTTTCGTCATAATCACGACATTTGTATCACGAGGTAACGCAAAAATAAATTCGTTCATTTATCAGAACTAGTGGTCCCACAGTAGTCGAAATTCGACTTAAATTAATTGAAATTATAAGTTTGTACACTATTATGATTCTATTGTCAAACAGTCAAAGACTATTTATTATACTCGTACTTCTCTAATCACAGATTAATGCACTAATTACATAATAAAAACAATCATTATTTAATTATTTTTTTTAAGAGATTTTATGACCTGGTAACTCAGACCTTTAAGTCATGTCTTATTTTAATTTATATTCTTAATTTTTTGAAAAATGATAATATGGAGTGAAATGAAATGAAGATGATTGATTTGAGACATTAATCAACTGGGATGAAATTTAATGAGATGATATGGGATGAAATATAATCGCAGTAAAATGGTGGTCATTTACTGAGATTTTTTCAGTGGACTTTTTGGAGGAACCCGAGAAGTTACGTCCAGCAGCTTTGTTTCATTTTCCCACATTTGTGCACTNAGATTTTTTCAGTGGACTTTTTGGAGGAACCCGAGAAGTTACGTCCAGCAGCTTTGTTTCATTTTCCCACATTTGTGCACTTTCACAGATATTAAACAGTTAATAAACCACCATTATTACACATTTAAACCCGAAGAAACACTAAATAGACAAAATAAAACAAATCACACAACTGCACTCCTCGCGTTCCCGCCAAAAAATCCATTATTTAATCTATTCTCAATTTGACCACAGACTATAAGCAATAAGAAAAGTTTGACAATAGTCAAATAGTATGCATGCGTGTGTGTGTCAAATACATGATAGTGTATGTAATGTTTTTTTTATTAATATAATGTATTTTTTATGCATAACTTAAAACAATATTAGCATTCTGCACTCCTTCTCTACATTCTCCATAAGTGGGAAATTTCATGCTCCTCCGTCCGCGTAATTTTCGTAAAAAGGGGTACAAAGTTTTTGCTTCACGTATTAATATATAGATTTCCTTCTGTCATGTTCTGACATGGTTACCAACTTTACAAGGTGATTGAACGAAAGCGCTAATTCAAAGCTCTCATATTATCAAACCGAAGAGATCTTTCACATTCTAAAAGCAATGTTTTGTGATGATATCCCTTTTGTTATTCCAAAGGGAGCGGTCGAGTTGAGGGATATTAATAACCATTTGAAGAATCTCTGTTCGTTTTATAAATATTTAATGTTTTTTTGAGCAGCTGCGTTTGTTCGGAATCTGTGGCGAAGGGAAAGGGAAAAAGGAAGGGTAGTTGAAAAAATAATCAGCTTCAGTCATATGGACTTTTTTTTTTTTATCTTTGTGTTTTGTAAAAAGATACAGAAATATTTAGATACCAGGGTAGGATCCAACCGCTGAGTGCTTTATTTAATCCTTTTTTTTGAAGACAGCTGTCTATATTGCAAAATAAATACTGTGGAAATTTTCGGGTTCTTAATGTTCTTGAATGCCTTCAGATTATATTATGTGGACAAACAGACGAACAACAGCGTATTTGGTGCTCTGTGATCCCAAATACATTTATCGTGTCATTCAATCATCGATACGATAAGATCGAAGATTTAATAACGATTGGTAGAGTATCCGACTCGGCCGTGTCCTTGTCTTGCAAAAAGGTCGCAAATAGAACCTTGACGCTACCGACCGTCGTGGTGACGATTCTCGTCAGCAACAAATCCTGGGAGGTGAGTTCGATTTCTGCGAGTTCACCATCTCGCAGAAGGAGGTGGTGGAACGAAAGAGGGAGAGCTCATCCCTCTCAGCACTGGTCTGTCTGTGAAAAAGGCTTCGGCTCTGTGGGGATGACCTCCTGCCCAGTGAAGGTTACGGACGACCAGGAAGGGTAAGGTCGTGCGGAGCGCTACCGGCACTTCAGTGCACTGCATGACAGTAGTTCTTCGAATCTGGTTGGAAGAGAAACTGGTTGGCGATGTACAGCGTTCCGGCCTGTCAGGCTGGTTTAGCGGGGTATTTCGAGACACAAGCAGCACATCCTGGGGCGACCTGACGGGCTGCGGTACTGTGATAGACGACCTAGAGTCGTCGACTAACGCCTTAAGCCACCTCAGAATGGCGCCGCAAGTCTAGTTGTGGTGTTGACCGCTGAAACCTCCGCTCTCTGCCCGGTTCTGATTTTGGTCACAGCGGATTCTCGGCTGAGAAAATACAAGGGGAGTCATTTGATGTCTAGGGCCCCTAAAATATCCGGAAATAGACTGTGTGTTGGTGACTGTCAGTGACCATAGTAGGCCGCTACTCTGGTACATATTTCTGACGAAAGAATTTTCTTACACAGGTTTCGGTGTTCTAAAAATAAATGCTTGACCGCTTCTTCTCAAGTCCATATGCATTATTTTGCTTTAGTAAAATTATTTACGAACACACTAGGACATTAGTCGGCGGTGACTACGAAAACACAATGGTCTGATAGAAGTTTTAAATAACTTTTTGAACATCTAAAAACCTCAGGAAAGTACAATTCGAAGAGTTTCTCAATAAGGATCAATATAAAAGTTATCGTTCATAACGATGATATGAGAGTTCGGTGTTCCGGGGAACGTGCCCTAAAGGCTAATGTATGTTTGAGTTCGCTTTGATGACGTATCCACAGGGAACTCAGATAAAGCGAGATTCGCTATGATTTATTGGTTAAATTGGCACGAATTTATCGGACGTAGAACCTCGACTGAGTATTGATTCGTGATTGTAGCAAACGTTCTGACTATACAGGGTGTTATGGAAATGTCATTCACGACATTCATTCGCTAAGCTCAAGAAAAACTTTTAGCGATTCAAAACGATGATTAGAAGGTAGTTTAGTAAAAATGACCTCGAGGTCGTTGACCCGTTCACAAACTGAATACAGTTTACGCAATATAGCGTGTATTGTAATAAAATAAATTGAATACAATTTTTTCGAAAAGTTACAAAATTCTACTGTACTATTACTTAGGACTTAGGTACTTAATGCCTTTGTTTTGAGTGTAAGAAACTTTACAAAGCAAAACAAACAGATCGGTTGACATTTGTTTTACAAGTTCCATTTATTTCAATATTTATGCTTCATTTTATATAAAAATATATTATATGGAAAATAAAGAGTTTAAATTTCATTTAAATTTTTAAACATAAGTAAATTCATTCCATATGAAATGGAAAACGTATGTAGTAATATATGATCAACATTTTGAAAAATACGTGCTAAAAACAATATTAAATATTTTAACATATATTAATATTATGTTTTAATAAGTAGAATTTGATATTGTTTTTTCTATATTTTTTTTAAATATGTAATCAAAACAGAAGGGGTACAATCGTTCTCTAAAGCTATGAATATGGTTTGGTTCGCTTGGATCAAATGTATTGTGTTTTTAAAGGTAAAGAAAAAATAGTTCATTACATTTATCTCCTCTGTTTGTTAACCGATTTTCGTTATATTTTGTTTGGCTATTAGCTAATATAAATGTTGGAAACAGCCTTTTTTTCAACAGTGACCTGACAGTTGATCTTTTGAACAAAATAAGAGAATTTGCCGAAAATTAATCAAAATTTTGGTAATGAATGTGGGAAACGGAACGTTTAGAGTAAAAGGGATGAATGTATGGACAAGAAAGAGAAGGAGGATAAAAAGTAAAGATGGCGATCGGGCATTATAAGGGTGAATAACAAGACGTGCTGAAATAAATATATATTTTTACTTTTCCTTAAACGCTGTTATTTACTTTGAGCGACTCCCACAGCAATGTTTACGGTACTATCAGTGATTATAATATCGACAATTAAACTTGTACGACTCTTTTATGTGCACTGATAAATGTGTGGGCGCCAGGGATGGCTGAGCGGCAGTACCGTTATCATTCGTATTTGGTGGAACTGAGTATCGCCATAAAATTCAATAAAACCTTTTGAATAATAAATATTGAAACTTTCAATAGATAATTTACACAATAACAGAGTTTACCGACAGTTTCGTTCTGACTGACCCTTTTTTCTTTCTTTGTTTTTAATTATGTTTGATTGATTACTGATGGCCCGGAGGCCTTTCCAGTTTTACCAGAACAGATGGGCGAGCAAGGGCTCAGCCAGGAGAGGTGGGATTTGTAAACAGCTATCCGAGCGCCTCCAGAAGAGACCTAACAACTCAAGAATAGCTGCTTCGCGAATAAATCTACTACCGGATCGGAATCGCGACCCGCTGAGAAGATGCGGCGAGAAACTTAGCGGGCTGATTTTTATGTTAGGTTGCATGTCGAATGAACACTGCTGAGTTCGACGATTACGATTACCGGCCTGACCCGACTTTGTCCATGTACCGCTTTTTAAACTGGCGTTAAGGCGTCTACAGTCGATAAAAAACATATTATTCACCATTTGGTATGTTTTGATTTGGCATCAATTATATATGGCTTTAGTCACTTATCGATTCGATGAAAACCGCCGACCAAACTCGTAAAGTTCCACATATGTGCTTACATATTACATGTGTACGTGCAATAATCATGCAAAGATAATATCTCAACGGGTCGGGTCCACATTTCTAAGGGCTCACCCTAATTGGCTTCGTGCGATGATTCTCAGTTTCATACGTACTGTAGTAATACAGAATTTTCGATTAAAATATTATTTGTTGTTTTGTGTATGAATAAAATAGTAAGTGTAGTGTAAGAAGAAGCTTACCTTATTTTGTGACGGTTGCTATTATGAAAACAAATATTAAACAAATATATTGCAACTATACATAAATAAATTATTAGTCCTGATTGATTCATGAACGCAGAGTCACTTGGGACTACAAACTGGCCATTAAGGAAAGATTTTTGATAATTTCACTTTCTACTTGACTTCTTTTTTTGTTTTCTAAGCAGTTCTGAAATTCTTACCTTTGATACCTAACCAATTGTAGTGTGGAATTTCATTATCCAAAATTGTGCTCTCATAATCAAATCACTCGTATACAATATCATGTCTGTTTTTTTTCGACGTCAATTAAATGGCACGTCGCTGCATAAAATTACGCCTCGCAATCACGTTACATCATACCTACATCATTAAATTTACACGTAAGGGGAATTGAAGGGTGTGTTCCCAATTGCCTTCGTTACGAGAATATGTATCTGACAGTGTGGAGTTTGTTTAGAATGTTTGTCTTTGTAGCGGTCCAGAATAATCGTTTTTGTGGCTTGCTGGGTTCATTGCATTTAGATACACAGTCGAGCTCACGACCCGTCTGGTGTAGAGTCGAGTTGATTGTGGGAGCCCATGGGCATCACAACTTCAGTGTCGCCGCTCATTTTGAGGAGTAACACCGAAGTCTCAATTGCGTTATAAGTGCAATTGCCTTACCTATCAACGGGTACACATGCTACTAAGATATTGCAGACTTTAAATATGCCTTAGAACTAACAGTGTCATGAACCCGGACCAAATGAAACCGTGATTCGTGTTTTTTTTTCCTTGTAGGTTGACGAGCATACGGCCCACCTGATGGTGAGTGGTTATCGTCGTTCATGAATGTCAACAATGCCAGGGGCATAGCCAAAGCCGCTGCCTGCCGTGCGCGTTGGCTAATCTTTAATAGTATATCTTTATATATATATTTCTTCTGTGCGTGTGTTTGTTACTGAACTCCTAAAGGGCTGGACCGATTTGAATGATTTTTTTCTATGCGTTTGGGTGGCGCCCTGGAGGGTTTAGATTTACAAATCAGCCCGGCAGATGGCGCTGCAGTAGGTGTCTAGGTTATATAACTATACTACAACTAATAACTACTAATGTTTGTTGGCTGTAAAAATGTTTTCTTAAATACTTAGAAGTAAATTTTAAATTTTTTTATTAAGTAAATAGATACATAAAACCCGAAGAATTTATAAATTAGCGTAATAATTGCGGGATGTCTTCTGGGTGCGTTACAAAACCTTTTTTAAATTAACACTTCCATACTTTTTTTTTGTTACGTGGCAGATATAATCTTTGAAGTAGTAGTGTACTTCGATGTAATCTTAACCCTTTGACTGTCGTGTAGGTCACCGGTGCTCTACGTGACGCACTGAAGTAATTATGTCGATTTCTGTTACTAAGCGCTTGGATTGCCCAAACTTTGCATTCTTTCGCATTCTAAAGTATGTTTTAGTATTTTTATTATTGGTGGTGAGACCTCTTGTGAGTCCGCACGTGTAGGTACCACCACCCTGCCTATTTCTGCCGTGAAGCAGTAATGCGTTTCAGTTTGAAGGGCGGGGCAGCCGTTGTAACTATACTTGAGACCTTAGAACTTATATCTCAAGGTGGGTGGCGCATTTACGTTGTAGATGTCTATGGGCTCCAGTAACCGCTTAACACCACGTGGGCTGTGAGATCGTCCACCCATCTAAGCAATAAAACAAAAATATTTTAGGCCTCTTAAAAATAGATTCATCCTCAGTATCTTCGGATACATCTATTAGGGTTCCCAGATTCTATTAGATATTCCGGCGATTTGTAACAAAAATCGATATAAGTACTTCAGTGCGCCGCGTAGGTCACCGGTGACCTACATGGCAGTCAAAGGGTTAAGCGTTTTACTAAAACTTTTTTTCTCATGGTATGGTTTGATTTGTTGCAGGTCGGAGGGATTATTCGTCTATTTAAACTGTGAGTATTCAATTTTATTTTACACCCGTGCGGATGGATACACATCGCGCTGCTACGATGATAGAAACCTGTCGCATTTTGATGTCATTAGGAATGAGGATGACATCTAATCATAATCTTTTTTTTTATTGCCATTGTAGGCAGACGAGCATACTGCCCACCTGATGGTAAGTGGTCACCGTCGCTCATGGACTTCAGCAATGCCAGGGGCAGAGCCAAGCCGCTGCCTACCATAAAGTACTCTCCGCAAGCCTCGTTTGAAGAAGGACATGTCATAGCGCTCGGAAAACACCGTGGAGGGGAGTTCATTCCAAAGCCGGATGGTACGGCTACAAATCTTAACACGGGCTGTGCTCTTTCACCTGGTAAACTGCGTCGCGAACGAGATCAAATAAGATTGGGTCGCTAAGATTGGACGAATCGGTCTGTGTTCGCAAAGTCGTGTTCCATTATCCTCCTCTTCTAGCAACGTGACCGAAGTATTTGCTCATTCTATACGGAGTACTTTCCGTCAATTGACACCGCATTTCAAATACGTCTATATGTAACTCACCTTATACTGAGAATTGGAATGAATATCAAAGGTACTCGACTTGTGGGGAATGTTCTCGACGATTCTAGGGATGTCGTATCGGCTATAAAAGCGTTGTAGAAATGGCACGCAATTAGTCAGTAGTCGGAACTACTCGAAGCGAAACAGCGAACGGATCACCTGAAGCGAAGCGGACGAAGTAAATTGAGAATTTTAAAGTATTTGTGAAGTGTTTTAAGTGCAAATACAGTGCTAACTTGTACTTCGGTAGATTTTTGTATCTATCCCGAATCCCAGCCCATATAGTACTATTTTAATTTGTTTTGTATAGCGTGCAATGCAACACCAAAAAATAGGGCAGGGTCATCGTTCTTGTACGACGGAACTTTTCCTTATGTACCTTCTCTTCGAGTATGAATTTACGAGACATGAACTACTGAACTTACAAGCATTTATATTTGTCTAGAAAATGAATATTGGTTTCCATTTGTATCAACTAATACTAATCCTTAATATGAAGCCTAATTGTTGCCATATCTATTTAGTTCTTTCATCCTCTATCCTCGAAAAAAAAAGTTAAATCAAATATTATTGTAATAAACCAATTATAAATTTCATTAATGAAATTCAAATTTCAAACCTAATTTGAGTACGTAAGTGCGTTCTCGTAAAGTACTTAAAATCCTTTTTGAAGAGGAGGTTGATTTATTATTTAAATAGCACTGAATATTTTACAAATGTAATGTTCACGAAATAAGGGATTTTGCTGCTTTGATCACGTGTGATTTAGTCTGATTCAGAGCAATAACTACAACTAGGTTCTTTGAACATATAAATGTTGCATCTAAAATCGAAATAATAATTAATTTTTTTACAATCCGCACGGATAGGTACCATCGCGCTGCCTATTTCTGCCGTGAAGCAGTAATGCCTTACGGTTTGAAGGATGGGGCAGTCGTTGTATTGTTACAATTGAGACCTTAGAACTCATATTTCAAGGTGAACAAGGTGGCATTTACTTTGTCTATAAGTTTCATATAAACATAAACCTTAATACTATTAATTATTTTAACATTGTATTTTTTTCTACTAAAACTTTATGGTAAGATGTAATTTCTAGTTTCAATTTTGAAAAATTAATGGTTCCACACGATTTTTTTTTTTGTTTTTTTTTTTATTGCCTTTGTAGGCAGACGAGCATACGGCCCACCTGATGGTAAGTGGTCACCGTCGCTCATGGACGTCAGCAGTGCCAGGAGCAGAGCCAAGCCGGTGCCTACCATAAAGTACTCTCCGCAAGCCTCGTTTGAAGAAGGACATGTCATAGCGCTCGGAAAACACCTTATATACATATATAACTATAATACGAAGCGCCCGAAACAAACATGCAGCAGGCATCCAATATTTCAACCTGTCGTATTCAAATTTATATACAACGAACACAATTGTAGTGTTCTGTTCGAATCTAGATTTTATAATAATTGAGTAAGCTCTATTTCGGAGTGTAAATGGGTTTTTGGTCTAGATTTTTATTGGAACACGTTACGGTGTGTGCATATGTGTATTTGGTTAATAAGTATCGCCTTTCGAGCTATATTCTATGTATAAAAATCGAGGGTCCATGGGGAGTGCTCTGAGGAATTGATATCGTCATCTCGTTTTTACCATCGCACCGCCCGCCACCGGAGCAGAGTTCTGGAGCCACTGCGGTCATCCACAGTGCGTTTCCAGAGGTATTTTTTGCCACGTACCATCCGGCTTTGGAATGAGCTCCCCTCCACGGTGTTTCCCAAGCGCTATGACGTGTCCTTCTTCAAACGAGACTTGTGGAGAGTATTAAGCGGTAGGCAGCGGCTTGGCTTTACCCCTGGCATTACTGAAGTCCATGGGCGACGGTAACCACTCACCACCAGGTGGGCCGTGCACTCGTCTGCCTACAAGGGCAATAAAATAAAAAGTCCTTCTCTTTGAAGGTATGCAGGAATCACTCTACGTGTTCAACTTCAAGAGAGATTAATCTAAGATTTTCGTTTGAGAGATCTGCATTTTTTCCTACCTAATCGCTTGTAGCCTAAGAGGCTATTCTAGCTAAGACCGGACTGGGTGCCATCTGTAACAGCAAAAACTGTATAATTTTCAGAATATCGGAATGCGTGAATTAAACGCAAGAGTCCGGCCGCAGGTACGTACGGCTGTGGGGCATTCCGATAATTAGCCGGTCCTCGCCCGGTAGCTATTATGCGCGTATATTTCATATTACATTCGGCAAACTTTGGGAAACTTGACAGATTGTTCATCCTCTTCGAATGCTGGCGTTAGAGAAGGATGGAAAAAATTGGGGGTAGAGGCACAGCTGTATATTGCGCTGTGTGTCTCAAACTTCTTTTTATGTTTTACGTTGGGGAATCAAATTTACGGATACCCGGTCGTATGGGGCATCGGATTCTGGCCTTTTTTTACCGACCTATTCTAGTAACCTCCAGGGGCTATTCTAGATTGGCCGAGCTAGTAGGTGAGCTCACGGGGCTCAAACCTGACGACGTTACTAGCCGTTGCTAACCGATCGTAGCAAGAGCCGTGCTTCGCAGTATCTACCACCGAATCGGAAACGCAACCCACTAAGAAGATCCGACGAGAAACTCAGTGGGCTGTGTCTATGGGTTAATTTACTCGCCAAGCCCTTCGTCGCAAGCGACGGATTCGACGAGAACGATGACCGGTGCTTGAGGTAGCTAAAAGCACCGTTAGTGGATCGGGAGGATCCGAAATGACGTGAGACTCCTGCGCCTCTGAAGGTAGACTACTAGACATGAAATAGAGCCACGGGTTGGCCCGCAGAACCACTACTGACTGAACTCAATCAATCGATCATTCTCTTGTAGTCTGATTCCCGCCATAAATGCCCCCACCAATTTCAATACTTGAAGTCAATGTCCTTATTGAATAAAAATTATGCAAATTACCATTAACGAGGGTTTGATTTTTACTACGTTTTTGATTATTCCTTCATCGCGGAAGTCATTCGTGAAGATGTGTTCAGAACGTTTTTTTTTTTTGTTTTTCGTTTCCTGCGGGATTTGGACAGCGGCTAAGTCGCTTTGCTCGATACGAATGCACCGAGCTCTCATCTTATATGCCTAGACGACTTTCATAAAAATGTACATTAATTAGAAATCTTAAACCTTTAAGATTTTTACCTACCATTTTTGATATTCGAGGTTAACCTTTATTTTCTCTCCCTATGCTATCAGCCTTGAGAGGCCATTTCAGCTTGGCGCTAACGTGTGGGTGAGCTCACGGAGGTCAAACCGGGAGTGTTGCTAACACTGGCCCTCGCAAGAGCCGTGCTTCGCAGAATCTGCCACCAGATCGGAAACGCGACCTACTGAGAAGATCCGGCGAGAAATTCAGTGGGCTAAGAGGTTAACACACATTGACGCTAACCATAGGTTTTAAAGTTGATTCAAACCGAACATGAAAGCATCTTTCGTACTTATCCCGGGTCCGCGAGTTCGGTTGGACTCTTTTTAACGCGACCTCGTGAATTCCCAGGATCGAAGAAACTTCCCATACGTGTACCGACTCAGTAACGTGATTTGTTTGTTATATTTTATCGGATCTGTTTTACCAGAAATAGGCCAAGAGTTTTATTACGGTAATAAAATTATCAGGAGCTAACAGCAATGTATCTTTGTGTTTTTTTTTTTTTTAAATGTATTATAAATAGCTGCACAATAAATGAATACAATACTGAAAAACCTTCAATAAGCTCCACGAAAGCTCGTTAGAATAACATCGAACATTGTAAATCCTCGGCTCGGTTTGTGTAAAAAAAGATTTATATCTCATTAAGTGCTTTCAGACTTGGAAATGCGACGCTTATGATCCGCTGTGAAGCTTTGTCATGTACAGACTGTATAAAAAGCATTGGTTTATTTTAACTTTCTTTTTTTATTCACAGTCTCTTTTCGGTTCTGCATTGAGCTCTTTAAAGCATTCTGCATTGAGACTTTAAATGCTATGTGCATTGAACGCTGTCTGTGGCAGTAGGTGCAATCTGCCGCATAAGTATTATCTTCCAACTTATGCATCAAACAACTGCCAACTTATCAGCACTGTCTGGTGGTTTTTTTTGGGCATTGTGTCGAACCTCACAAGAGATGTCCACACTTAGGGGGCACGCTGGGTATGAGACTTAACGTTCTACAGATGTTGGGAGCAGACCGCGGGCCCAAGGATGTTTTAGGGCCCTACCCTGGTTAATTAACGATTTTGACTTAACCTAATCTTTCATTGTCCTCATTTATTTACAAGAATTACAATTAGCAATCTAATCTCTATATTCTTTCAGGAGAAATCAATTTAGTAAAAACATTACTTTAATTTGACACCCACTGAACGCCCACGATGTAAAAAAGGCAACAAATCATTGAGTAATTCTAATTGAAAATGTTATTTTTAAGACCGAAAAGTCCTTACATAAATTAACCGAAATAATTTAGCAAAAGATTTTCTGTTTCGAAGATTCGAAAGGTAACTTTTTGTTATCTCTTCATCTGTAGGCGGATATATTTCGAGTTAGTCTTGCATTAATGAATACTAATGATGTGTTTATTTGAACTTTGAACGCAGGTGTAGACATTACAAGCGTCAATGCTGTCACTTATTTTGAGATATGAGCTCGGAGTCTCGTTTATATTGTACGTAGACTGTTCCACCCTCAAACCGGGACGTATTACCATTTCGCGGCAGAAATAGAGGAGGTGATACCGAAATATTGAAGCAATCGCTTTCAATGTTGTTTCCCTTTATACATAGTTGACTAAATAGCTATAGTAATTCAAAGTGTAGAAGTAAGTCGTGATTGCAAGTCTTTACAGAGCAACTTTGGTTTTTTGTTTCATAAAACAACCAAATACATACTTAAGTTAAAAACAATTTTATGGAACTTTAATGCATCTATGTATGTGTCGAAAAAGGTTCGGATGCTGGTATCTGTATTCTTAGTGCGAGTTTTGTAACGTTTTCGATAGCGTTAAAGTTAACTCAAATTTGTATGCAATTGGAACAGCGCCCCTAGCGGCAAACGTAGGCTAACGTTCCAAGTCCATACAAATTCGAGTTAACTTTTACGTTATCGAAAACGTTAAAAAACTCGCACTAAGCACACTACTCGTCACTGTTAATGCAAGACTAACGTTCGAACAACTTGGTGGCGTGAACAGGGAAACTTACTTACCGACCGGGCAAGGTATTTGACGGAAGTGACGTGACAGCAGAGCCGTATTACCGAGTCTAAAACGTAAACAGTCACGGAAAATCGATTCTAATTAAGTTATCTTCTTTATAATTATCTTGCATTATCTGTGGATTCGGAAAATATTTAAAAATTAAAGTAGAGATAGTGATCTTATTGGTTAGTTAGTTTTTTTTTTTTTAATTGGTCTTTTACAGATGGTTCCGATATATATAATGTATATTTTTTATTGAACAATTAAACGCTTATGTTTTATGTGAAATAAAATAGGACATTTATGTCCCGTAACGCAATTAATTGTCGTGATGGCGACGAACGCATAAAATTATTTATATTTTTATTAATGCTTTTATCGGATATAATTAAATCATCATATTATCGTTGACGGAATTTAATGTATTGTTACTGATTATGATGTTGTTTCTTTCTATATAATGTACTATATATGGGACTAAAGCGACAATACGGTATGAAACAAAACCACTTGTCTATAGGTGACGGAATTGTCACAAAGTTCAAGACAAGTTTTTTTACTGGTGGTAGGACCACTTGTGAGTCCGCACGGGTGGGTACCACCACCCTGCCTATTTCTGCCGTGAAGCAGTAATGCGTTTCGGTTTGAAGGGTGGGGCAGCCGTTGTAACTATACTGAGACTTTAGAACATGTATCTCAAGGTGGGTGGCGCGTCTACGTTGTAGATGTCTATGGGCTCCAGTAACCACTTAACACCAGGTGGGCTGTGAGCTCGTCCACCCATGTAAGCAATAAAAAAAAATCATCTAATTAACTTAAAAATTGTGTACACGTATCAAGGACAAATGGCGGCAATACAATAACATTGTTACTTTGACCTAATATCATAATCACAAAAAAAAAACGGTTTTTACTTCGGATTGTTTATCAATGCTTTTCTTAAAAACTGAATTTCACTATTGTCATTCGTGTGCAAAACGTTGATTCCCAAACTAGTAAATGCCTGCCGCGCTTCTCAAATTTTTTTTTATTTTAAATTTTTTTTTCTTCAAATCTACGATACCAATACCTATAAAAATTTGTATTAACAAGATTTGATATCTAAATTACATCGTTTTAGTAAAGCTTGAATTCAAACGCGTCTTTGAGATACAAACCTGACGTACATTCGTCAGTGACACACCGATCAATAGAACGTATTTCTTGTGGACTTAGTATAATAATATAATAGTAGTTGTATAAATAAAATACAGGCTTGTAAAATGAACATTCGCTTTTATTCTAATTTTATTATTATATAATTTAATTACAACTTGCCATGCATGATGCTAAAAGGCTGGAACGGATGAGAGGGTTTACTTGCAACCAACCTCCCCTCGATCTTCCTAAGGTCGTTTATTCATGCTACGCTAATTAGTACAAGGCTGTTGTTCATATAAAAATGTAGATTTTCCTGGCAGTCCGGCTCGGTCGTGTGTAGTGCCAAAACGCCTAGAGGTCAAACTTGCCGCAGCACGGTGCCATGGTGATGCCGCACCCCTAATTGAACCGAACTCGCGTGTATTACATGATTTATGTGGTAAATGTTGTTTTAATTTACCGTGTAAACACGTGTGTCGATTGAATGTTGGTTGCGGAAACAATGAGTGACGTTTTTTTATACACAGCACACATGTGTAAAGCTCCTGAGTGCCCAATTTGAGCACATCCTTACATAATATAAACATAATACTCGTGTATATATTTCATTGAAGAGTGGGGCAGCCGTTGTAACTATACTGAGACCTTAGAACTTGTATCTCAAGGCGGGTGGCGCATTTACGTTGTGGATGTCTATGGGCTCCAGTAACCATTTAACACCAGGTGGGCTGTGAGCTCGTCCACCCATCTAAGTAATAAAAAAATATATTAGAAAAATTGGTACCCGCTTGAGATTCGAACACCGGTGCATCGCTCAACAACTCGTAATTAAAGTAGGGTTTTATTTAGTAATAACATCAACAGTACGATGTTTTTACGAAAAAAAAAAATAAAAAAAATCTGTCACCGCTCGATACATACAAGTAGTTATCTTTCTACTCCGTATTTGTGTATATACGTCTCATTCACTGTTGCTCACACATTGTGTTTTGCATTAGAAACGCAGCTGTGTCTACGTTATTGTCAATGTCACCTGTCGCGTGCATACTTATTGGATTTAGTTTTAAATTGTAGTGTGTTCTCTAAGAAGATTTGCATATGAATATTTTCTCGTTTCAACTCGTCGCTTGCTATTCATTTTAGATTTATTTTATAGATTGTTTTTACGCTACCATGCGTAAGAGGTGTGCATCTCTGGTAAACAGAGTGAGGGCCAGCTCCAACAGTATCCTGAGCATGATCGCAAGCAGGCTGGACTGTATATACACGGGTCGCTGTGGTGCCATCTCCCATGGGATGTTACCACAGTAATTCATTATGATGTAAATATAACTACTAAAATAGGTCTAAGTCTTATTAACAATTTATATGAGTCATGGTTACTTGAAATAAAAACATTATTATTGTTATTAGTTTTCCGCTATTCGAGGTTCGTTTGCTTTATGAGCGTCAATGAAAGTGTCTTTATTTGGCAAAGAGACTAGTCTAATAAACTTATCTAAAATTATTTTGTTGATTTTTGTATTTTTTTTTTTTTTTGGAAATTTAAAATTTTTTTAGAGGTACTTGTTTTTTAAATCCTTTAGTAATTTCTGCAAAATTTGTCAAAATAAGTACAGCACAAAAAGGGTTAATTAAAAATAACTTAAATAACTCAATTATACACGATTATATATAAATAAACAAAGACTAAACAGTTAAGTACAATTTTCTCGTAATATGGACAAACTTTAGTGTTAGTTAGTAGTTTGTCAGTAATGAAAAAAATTAGCGATTGAGACGCCGACTTAATATTGTTTCAACTTGTCAGCGGCATTCACGTTATGTTGTCTACGGGCCTCTGTAACCACTTCACACTAGGTGAGCTGTGTGTTTGTTCACCCATTTGCCTAATAGTAGTGTAAAAAAAAAATTATACATAAAAGGTATCTAAATTTTTGTGATAATGAATCCATGATCGAATTAGGATAATTCGAACGAAAGCTTATCTCTATAATGGTTTATGATGAATTATACCTTATTATTAATATATTTATATGATTATACCTCTGACGTTTGGTCATAACATCGTGAAACTTTTTGACTTCAAAACTAAATAGGGCCGGGTGGTAGCACCTACAGACTCTGGAATCGTTTGTCGCATTCACGAGAACGAAGTTGGAAGTGTCATGTTCCACGGACAATAGAAACTGCGGCCGTCACAATACAATGCGACGCCTCCTCAATGCCGATCGCAGAGCTGTCTATTCAAGGAATACGTGTTTACTTTACGTTATTCGAAATGTGTCCGTGAATGGTTTTTTGAAGTGAAACTTCTTTAGAATCGTTGTGAAAATCCTTTGGCACTGCGTAGGGATCTATCTTCCCTATGCATACTTTACAGAATTTACAATGGGGAGTGTTCCGAGGAGTTGTTCAATTTAATAGAAGCCGCTGATTTTCGCAACCGAACGTCTCGCCGGAACTATCATCCGCACCATCTGGATGGTTGGCGTTCCACTACAATGCGTTTTAAAAACAGTTTTCTGCCACGCACAGTAAATCTCTGGAATTCGTTGCCATCAGCGGTCTTCCCCAACAACTGCGACATTGGGTTATTCAAGAAAAGAGCATATTCTTACCTGAAGGGTAGGCAACGCACTGGCGTAAACGCTGGTGACCGTGGGCGGCGGTGAATCACTTACCATCAGGGTCTTGCTCGTTTGCCTCTCGTTGTTATAAAAAAAAAAAAAAAAAATTAAAATCGATGAAACGAAAAAATAAGTCCATAGAGACACAAACACACAAATGTATAGGATCCAGCCGGCGAGAGAATGAGATAGAACACATTAGATCTATGAGATTTTTTAATACTAACGTGCGTATGAAACCTCTTGTAGTGAATTTTAATTTAGGATTATACGTGAAGTTAAAATATCAATGAACAGAGGGCGCTACCTCATACTATTATATGAAAGATGATTTACAATTATTTACTAGTGATAAAATTTTACATATACTTAGACATTTAGGGTGATTGTATTTTAATTTTTGAAGGTTTCACTTCTACCACGTGTGAATTGTACACATGTATTTTTATTTCTTGTTTGATTCGTCCATTGAACAGTGAGCATATGGGCTTAGTTTTCTACTCAAAAATTTCGCCGCTAAATTCGAAGTTATGTCAGCTGAACAGTGAGGCAGTACGAATTCAAATGGAATTATATGAGGTGAGATAAGGCTACATCTACATTGACCTCTCGGTCAAGTGGTGAAGAGTCACTCAGAGTTCAATAAAGTTATTGGAAGAATACGAGAATCGAAGCGCAGCGATTTTGTTTTGACTATCCACATTTTGCAGTTTCGCAGTTACTAAAGGGCTTAAAAGCCACTTTATTATTACGCGTTTAAGCATGAAGAAATATTTAGAATTGGCGCAATAAAATAAATCACGCTACTTGACACCGTAGTAGGTAGTTGATTCAGCGAAACACCGCTCTTGCTATGGTTGGTGTTAGCAAATTTTCTCAAGTTGAGCCCGTGAGCTCACCTACTCGTCCGATCGCAACTGGAATAGCCTGTTAGGCTACCAGCAAATAGGCAGGGAAAAATCCCCAACGTTTTTTGGTTGAAGCAAATTCATGTGCCATAGAATTTGGTTAATCTCTGAGTGTCTTATTCAAGAGATTGCTGGAATTTAATTAGTTCAGTAATGCAGACCGGCTCACAATTCACTTTATCGTCGTTTACCGACGCTTATAGACATTAGACTAGTGGAAGTTTTGATTTCTTATTAACCAAGAAGGCGCATAATATAATATATCTTGGTTAATCTTATTGTAGTCGCCTGGTTTTCTTACACACCTCAATATTCCATTGGTAAGGCTTTTGATCGCTGCGGAGGTATCTCTGCCTATTGTACCATACGATCGATTTCCGGTTTGCGTCAGTAGTCTTAAGGTATTCGGTCTAATATCTTGATGTACTTGTTCATGTGATTCACGTGTGTTAGCAACTAACAATACATACACACTGCTCGCAGTGAGTAGTCAAGAATATCGAATGTCGAAGGAAAGTAGTCTAGTTGGTTACACAAAGAATTTTAATATTTTAGGGTGCGGTGATTAGTTGACAATATCAAAGCCTTCTGATATCAATAATTAAAAAAAAATTAAACCATAACACAGAAGAAAATCCACGAGGAATTCCTTTGACGCGCATACGATCGGAGCTGTTGAAAATAGAATATTGAACTCAGACACAAAACTATTCATGACGAAAATGCAATGCCGTATTTCGTGTTTAAATGGACTGGTCCGGTGGGACCCGTCCACGGTAGTAGCTTCTACATACAAACCAGCTGTGTCAATATTGCCACTGCATTATCCAGTCATTGGAGCTTATTGCACATTTGAGAATTACCTGAAATATATACTAGGGGGGCTTTCTCTTAAAGCGGAGTTGACTTTAGATAAATATTCTTCATTACAAGTCTCCATTCGTGATTTAAACTTAGTCAGGACATAGTCATAGCATCCATATCAGTAAGGACTAGAATCGCTAGTTCAGAAATACTTTATGCAGGGTTTCATTAGATATTAATTAAAATTTGAACTAATATAGTACTCTAAACATCACCCGGTGCCTACCTTACGTTACCTACTCTTCTACTCTACCTGGTGTTGCGAGTAATTGCTGTGGATACCGATTTTATTTCGATGAATCTTTTCACAATTAGATACACATTATTTATATTGGCTTATATAGCATATATGCAATGTCCAGTACCGTTAACAAATACTCGTAGTACTAGTACGATAAAGACAAAAGATAAATAACTATGTAGTTTAAGTACGACAAAGACAAAAGATAAATAACTATTTAGTTTATATTTTTCTTTTGTGTCGATTAATTTCGGTCTGGGAAGCTTATAACGAACGTCCTGAAATAAAATCAAGAAGGGTTTTCCAATATTTCATGACAATATGAGACGTCAAACTTTTATCTGTAGATATTGTGAAACTTTGGCTGTAGCAGGAATGGAGAGAACAGAACCATCGATTCAACAAAGATCGAACAGTATTTTAAATATTTGTAGATGATCACTTCTCAATATCCAAATAGCAATTTTTCTTTTCGAACAATTACAGGTTTTAGTAGCGAAATATCAAAATACAATGAAAGAAACGCTTAATTAAAGTGTAAAAAAATATTTGATCGGTTTGCCCATTCCATCCCTTCTTCTAGGGGCAAGTAATCTCAATAATTTAAAAAGAGTAGATGGAGATTATTATCTTCATCTATTCTTTTTAAATAGTGATAGTTTAGTGATAGTGATAGTGATAGATAGTGGTAGTTTAATAGTGTGTAGCAGCTAATAAGCTGCTACACACTATTAAATGTAGGACCAAAATACTCATCATACAAAATACTAGTAGTTTGGTCTTTTTGTGGAGTATTTTTTTGAATATTTGACTAGTATATTTTGAGTATTTTGGTGGAGTGCCCCTAACAAAACAATGCTGAGCGAACCTAGAGTGAGCTATAATTAAAACAATATTTCATAATAATAAAAAATCTCAAATTGACGTGTAATAACATTTTCCACCTACATTAAATTGGCTTTAAGCGAGATTTTCCGTAAATAAATTATCATGGCAACACTTTTCGTGTCGAACAGCCTTCAGCGTTCCGATTGCTTATCGCCATCCTCACTGGCTAATTGGGTTGAGGAACCCTTAAAGGGCTAAATGATACCCAAATAATTCTCACAATATTGTTGAGCCACTGACTTATACAGACTTGATGCCAAATGTAGCAACTACGTTGGAATTATCTTTTTTTGCGAAAGGATAGGTGTTACCTAGAGACCTTACTTTTTTTCGTTTATAAATGAGATAACGCGGGTATGCGACATTTTTCACGTCACTGCTATCCTAACTTCCCAAACTTCCCAAATCTTCAACTTATTTACCTAACTCCCTCTGTTCGGCCTGAGTTCTATTTTGAGCACTGGCGATAGGCTATGTTGTGTGCCATGGTGGTCTAATACCATAATATTGTCGTAGAAGAAGCTTAGTGTTCTCCCTCTACACAAACTCGGTTTGATAGTATAGAGCTTGGGCATTACGGAACCCTTATAAAAGTGCTCATTTGTGTAATATAATAATGCTATTCTTTCAACGTAGTGGTTATAATTTGTGAACTAATCGAAGGTACACGTGTATAGGTTACTTATTGGTAATAGCCGCAGAATCGACGTACAGATTTACCCGGCTACCCCGGGTCAATTAGGTTATTCGTTAATGTACACTTATTGCGCCCGAATCCGGTTGGATTTCGAACGAAAAACTTGGATTAGATCAGAATCAGTAATGTCGTAAATCGCTTTTATGTTGTCGACCTTTGAATTTTGTTAGGCCGTTTCGTAGCGATTACTTTACCTTATTAGCATTTATTTCTTTATTCATTTTATTCGGGGATGTTTTAGCTGAGCGTATAATTTATGTTATTAGTGTTTTATTAGTGTATTGAGATCGAAATGATAAAACGAAATGCTACGCTACGATATATATTGTAGATAACTGAGTAGTTTTACCTATCGGTGTCTTATTGTTTGCAATGAAAACGGTCCGCTCTATGGGATAGTTACTGTTACTACCAAAGTCTAATACGACCCATTGATCAGAAGTAAACAAAGAATCTTATATCGTAACAATGTGTTCGATTGTGAATCTAAAGATATGTGTTACGACACCTTAGTACTATTTGTGCTGGACTTATTTTCCAACATAAATATTCCTTTAACTATCGTTGAGACTTCGATCCTCAGAAATTCCATTTTTAGGATAAGATTGCACTGAAAAGCGATACGTGCTACAGTTGACTTGCGCCATTTTGAGAAAGCGGCACGACATGAGAACCCTCTCATCGTAGCCGCTGGAAACTACATACCCGACCCAGTAGACCGAATGGTAAACCGTCGACGTCGCCCTAAGCACGTCATTACGGATCCTCCTGATCCATTAACGGTGCTTTTAGGCACCACAAGCACCGGTCACCGTCCTCGTCGGACCCATCGCTTGCGACGAAGGGCTCGACGAGCGAACTAACCCATAGACACAGCCCACTGAGTTTCTCGCCGGATCTTCTCAGTGGGTCGCGTTTCCGATCCGGTGGTAGATTCTGCGAAGCACTGCTCTTGCTAGGGTCAGTGTTAGCAACTCTCCGGTTGAGCCCCGCGAGCACACCTACAAACGTTAGGGCGAAGCTGAAATAGCCTCTAAAGGCTATCAGCATAGGTAGGATAAAAAAAAACAGTTGACAAATAATTGATTCCTTAACCAATGATCTCTAATTGGCAGTGTTCTCGTCTGCCCCATATCCATGAACTAAAGATACCAAACAGCTACCTCTAGATAATGAACATTAACTAATTACATCCGAGATATTCGACGGGTCTTAAAATCGAGCCAAACGCTCTAAGCCACGGCATTTCTATTCTCAACTTGTTATGAATTTTCCAACTGAGACCCTCATTTAACGTCTACCACAAAAAGCACTCAAAATGCTTTTGTGACTGCACACGCGTTATGGAATTGGCATGATAGAATATGCTTCTCATAAAATTGGCTGGAAGGTGAACTCGCCCCCGGGCCGCGACACGGATCGTTTACCTTTGCTTATATATTATTATATATATTGGGGGAGCGAGCCCCTCTTGCACGAGATGGCTTGCAAAATTGCAAACCTAAGGGTATTTCTTATTTTTTCATTATTCGAGTTTTATATTCGAATAGAATTATATACGGCCATAGTTATCATAATAATTGTAAATAGACATGCTTTAACAAAAACCGACTTCCAATAGGAAAAATAAAGATATTTCAAAACAAATTAATATACACTAAAAACAATAACATATTGATATTGAGTTATTCATCTGTTTGTCGCGCACGTACTTAATGCAAAATTTAAGACCTATATGGTTTTCTCATGGATACCATAATCAGAACTGAACTAAATTAAAATGGGACCACACGGAAAGCGTCAGCTTTCTAATAAAGAAAGAATTATCAAAATCGATTTACCCAGTCAACAGTTGTGAGGTAACAAACATTAAAAAAAAACAGTCTCGAATTGAGAACTTCCTCCTTTTTTGAGGTAGGTTAGAAATAAATTTGAGGTTTTCTATGAAATGATTAAATTTTGCTTACAACGTCGACCTAAAAGAGCTTAATTGATATTATTCCTCTTACTGTTATTACATTTCAATACATTTCAACTACAACCTGCTTTAACTTAAATAATCTTACTAACAACATAAAGCAGAATTACAAATCATAAAATCTTGTCTGTGAAAGGGAGTACCTTAATAGATTCAGCAATTGATCTTCTCACGTGTGAAGTCTTTATGAAGGGGAGCGGTGACGACATCAGTGACGTCATCAGGATGAATCTGCGAAATTTGAAAGATCTACCATAAAACATTTCGTGGTTAAGGTAATGTAATGAATTTTGAAATGACTATTGAAATTTGAAGATTGAAGAATAGGCTTAATTTGCTTGTTAAAAAATCTCAATTATTATTAGGAAGCCTCTATTGGCTGATGAGGCTTATGAGCATATGATGGCATATGAGCCAATCGGTGGGCCACAAAAGTACTGGAGTGGAGACCTCGTACAAACAATGAGGTGGACGGACGACCTGGTCAAAATAATAAATTTGAAGTCGTCGTGGCCTAAAGGCTAAGAAGGGCGGTGCATTCGTATTTAGCGATGCACTGGTGCTTAAATCCCGCAGGGGGGTACCAATTTTTCTAATGAAATACGTACTTAACAAATTTTCACGATTGACTTCCACGGTGGAGGAATAATATCGTGTAATTAAAATAAAATCCGCAAAATTAAAATTTGCGTAATTACTAGTGGTAGGACGTCTTGTGGGTCCGCACGGGTAGGTTCCACCACCCCGCCTATTTCTGCCATGAAGCAGTAATGCGTTACGGGTTGAAGGGTGGGGCAGCCGTTGTAACTATACTGAGACCTTAGAACTCATATCTCAAGGTGGGTGGCGACATTTAAGTTCTAGATGTCTATGGGCTCCGGTAACCAGTTAACACCAGGTGGGCCGTGAGCTCGTGGATGCAAAGAGCAGGAGACC
This sequence comes from Bombyx mandarina, assembly GCF_003987935.1. Next base: position 6,196,883 of record NW_021011480.1, read on the forward strand.
GAAAAGAATGGAGTGCATTTGAAGAGACCAACACTCAACCACGGGTTGAAGAAGAGATTGGCTTTTTTACCTACATACATTTTTAATTTAAAGTTTTCCCTTTGGTTTCCATTAGTCGTAGACACAGTTAAACTACAACTTTTACGGCTTAATGTCGTGTTTATTGTTTTTAACAGACTTCAAAAAAGGAGGAGGTTCTGAATTCGACTGTATATTTTTTTTATGTTCATTAGTTATCTCATTCATAACTTTTGACTGGGTGAATCGATTTTGATGATTCTTTTTTTATTAGAAAGCTTACGCTTCCCGTGTGGTCCCATTTCCAATTAATCCAGTTCTGATGATGGCCATATAAGATTTAAATTTGAATTAAGTACGTGCGCGACAAATAAATGAATTACTCAATAACTCAATATCAATATGTTATTGTTTTTAGTGTATAATAATTTGTTTTGGAATATCTTTTTTTTCTATTTGAAGTCCGTTTTTGTTAAAGCATGTCTATTTACAATTATTATTTCCGATGTTACTTCGGTTTTACAGTTACAGTATTCGTGGTCACGGACGTCGCATTTTTTATTTATTTATGCCAAACATGAATTCCCTCGTCACTGTATTGTCGTATATGCGAATAGGATAAGGCAGTCGATATTAAATCACAGTTGGAAAAATGTTCTGCCAATACTATTATAACATTGTGTGAATTGATACTATGGGGTGCAGTGTGAGCTTACTATTCAAAGATTATGTTGCTTAAAACTGTTTATTGTTAAAATATTAAGTAAATCAATGAAATGTTAAAGTAATGAGTGCACCCGGGTGACGCGGTTGTTGATCGTGCACTGACGATTTGTGGAAATAAAGTTAACGCGTCACGAGAATTATGCTGACAAAGGTGTCCGGTAATAATATATCACGGAACAGATACAATTCACCAATATAAATACTATTATTGCCAGATCACAATCGGATCAGCAATAAGGCTTAAATAATTAAATCGAAATTGAGAACAACCTCATTTGACAAAAAAAAACATATCGTCGTTCGAAAATCTGCTATGTGCACTTTTTGAGATTTTTATTTTTTTACTTTTTCATATAGTTCACAGCCATATCTACCGTATAAAAAAAAACTGCTATGTGTCTATAGCTTTAATGTTTATCTATAGCTTTCATTTGATATAGTTCTTAAAAATTTACTTTCATATAAAATTTTATACGAAAATGTTTTTACTCGTTAATTCAAAATAGAGTTTTTGCACATAGCAGATTTTGGTTTAACAGCGACGATATCCTCTTGTATTTCATGTTAATCGCGTCTACCAAAAAAATATCTTTTTTTATTTTCATATCCTAAAAATATGGAAAATAAAGTAGTAGATAGCGCGAGAGGAGAACGGTTAATTGGCAATTTACATGTAGATGATCCGCGCCAATCGACGGGGAAGGTTTAACGAGATGCCAGTGGCGGTTTGAGGTATGGTAACACAGTTGGGGTTGCCATTTGTTTTGTTCCGGGTAAATATTCCTTTTTTTGCTTCTATTTGGTATTTAAATTGGATTGTTGAAGGTATAGTTTTGTATTAATTACAGTTACATCCTAAAGTATAAGATGCCCGATGTATATATTCGTATCAAGGGAACAGGCGAGTGAAAATATTGCATACACATAAATGTATCCGTCCTCACAACTGTCGTATTTATAATATGAGAAGGATTTTCTATGTTTTTACATATTGGCAACACCGTTTTCGGGTTTGTTATAGAAATTAAAAACAAAGTAGGGTTTTCTTTCAAGTCTATTATATTCCCTGTAAACGAGAATTCAAATGAACAAAATCCCTCAATGCTTCCGTTGAATAGGGAACAGGCTTCAGCGAGCCGGTTTCCGCGACCTATTTCTTAATTCAGTCCACATTCTAAATGACGTCGTGAAAAGGTATTCAATGAGACGTCATCTTATGGGTTTTAAGATTCTGTTTTTACTACCTGTAATGTGGTATATTTTGATTGTAGTCTTATTCATGTTTCGGAACATGGAAAGCAGAAAAACATACCCTGAACAATACTTATGTTTAATGGCGACTCCAAATTCATAAATATCATCTATACTTCTATACGTCATCTATACTTCTTATAACGGTATTTTTTGTACCCTAAAGAGGAGTTAAACTTCACACATGCGATTTTTGCCCTTAGGGAGTGCTCTGGGTATGGAATTCTGGCAGTCCGCAGATATTAGGAGCAAACTGCAGGCCTAAGGACATTTTTAAAGCCCTACCTATCAAATGAATCCCCTTGTACTCTCTCAACCTGCTCGGGGTTAGGACCCGGGCAGAGTGACGCGGGGGGTGTTCCAGCGGTCAACACTCGAGCCCCAGACTCGGGACGCCACCCATTCCGGTGAAAACTGAAAGAGCGTTTTTATTGAATTGAGTCCCGTTTTTTCAATTTGATGGGTGGTTATGTGATCGTGTCAGAAATAGCTCTACAATTTAGCTTTACAGTCACAGCTCTCTCTATATCTACTAGCTCTACCGTCTACATTCGGCTATGTTCTCATTCCTTCCTTTCCTTTACCCGGTTACTCTGTATATGGTTAAAATGCTCGTCCCATAATCCACCAATTAACGTACCGTATTTCGAATACTGTAGTGGCTAGTTGAATTTTGAAACGTGCCGTATAATTGGGTGAGCGGGTGGGTGGCTACCATCGTTGCGTGTTCATATCGATCTGGGCCGGACCTTTCCACAGGTAACAGCTGTTCTACGAATCAATTTAAGTTCAAGGACTATAACAGTGATCGATAAATGACTAACATTTTTGAGGGTCGTACCCGCTCACGACTCTCCTGGAATTTCGTGGTGGAACCTATAGATGGAAGATAAATGTCCTAAGCGTGTGCTACAACGACTGTCGTTTCTATCCTCCAAACTGGGACGTTGCGAAATTGAGAAAATTTCGCGATAGGCAGTTCTAACCTTCCTTCAACCAACAACACTTAACTTATACGTATGTTTGTTTAATAAGTTACTTTAATTTTCTGTACGTTAAATCACGAAATAAATACTGCATCGAAATGAATGAAATTGAAAATGTATTTAAAAGCTCATGTCAAGGTAAGATCTCGCTGCGTTGGCAGGCGTCGAACAAAAAACTGCTCTTTTCAAAACACAATCAATCTATGTATATCGGGGTAGAACTATCTATTCCAATATTTACAATAAGTTTAACAGGTTTTCAAATTTAGGTTGAAATCGCAGTCTATACTCTGTACCATTTATTTATTTACAAGGTTTGAACCTCTTGGTATATTTATAGGTACTTTTTGTTCTATTGCTTTGATTTTCTGAGCGTTGCACGTAAAACAGCTTGCTCGTTTTCTAGACGTTTCTTTCTTTCTTATTTAGTTGATTGTACAGCTAGCTCTCTGCATTTATCACGAGCTCTAAAATATGAGGCAAAACGTGGCGCTGTCGACCGAGAGGCCCCTCGTAAAACTCTCATTTGTGTTACGACGTATTATTACGAGGAAATGGACGCGATGACGAAAAATATAAATACTACATACACATGGCCAGCGTAATGGAACTGTTGTTCCATTCGAAACTGTAATAAACTGTAATTACTGGTGGAAGGACCTCTTGTGAGTCCGCGCGGTAGGTACCACAGCCCTGCTTATTTCTGCCGTGAAGCAGTAATGCGTTTCGGCTTGAAGGGTGCGGCAGCCGTTGTAACTATACTTGAGACCTTAGGACTTATCTCAAGGTGGGCGCATTTGCGTTGTAGATGTCTATGGGCTCCAGTAACCCCTTAACACCAGGTGGGCTGTGAACTAGTCCACCGATCTAAGCAATAAAAAAAAATTAAATAAACTTACTAATAATTCGTGAAGGAAATAGATGTTGATCGCCTTTTTGAGGACATTTTACGCCGCACGGTATTCTTGATTTGTTTTAATTAAAATTGAAACACAATTCTAGTGCAGTTCGAATAAAATAAAGTAAAATATTCATTTTCTAAATAAATTAAAATTAATTTTATTGTTTAGTTTCGCGTTTTTATTATCATTATATTTATTATTTCCGAAGTTTCCAATTTTTTGAGATTTTATTCTCACGGACAACTAATATGTTATTCGTCGACATTTGAATATTTTTATGCAAAGTACCGTCTTATTTGTCTATAAAACAAATAATTGCTTACGTTAATCACATTAATCTTCTTAAACTTACAATAAAGTAACATGATTACTAATCAATTACCCTATATTATTAAGATAAGGCGTTAATTAAAAGTTCATACGTTTTTAAGCTATTGTATAGTTTTATCGCGGGCTTTGAGCGCGGTGACCGAATCAAGAAATTCCGTAACGAAAATAAAACCTAGCACCCCCACTCCACCTACCATGTAGCTCGCGTTCAACACATTCACACGTTGCATTTGTGTAGTGTTTTTGAATAAGCGCGCGGCGTGACGTCGCACTGCATGCGCATCATGAAAAGTCTGCCCATCTCTCTCGCACGCGGTCTAGCTTATTAGTGTAAAGGGGACAGCTAATGTTTTGCTTTTGTTAATGTTTATAAATATAACGTGGTCTTATTTTATTATTGTTTTAATATTAAATTATTATTGTCTAATTATAATTGCATAAGTTGATAAAAAATGCTATTCAAAAACTTTACCGCGGCGGTCCCCGAGTGCCACACGTGTTTTTTTTTTACTGTATTGAAAACCACGATGAAATTAGGAAGACTTGACTTAAAAAACCCTTGCCTGCTCATCGAGGCTTACTGTGAACTTCTCTGTATAGTTACGTTACAGTTTTCTATTCTCAAAGAATTATACGGCTCGTTTGTGGCGTACACAATGTTCTCGCTTCGCTGGCTGCACGGGATGGATCCCTTGCGGATTCTGTTGCCCGCTAAAGCCGAGCGGCTGTTAGCGTTTTGCGCTGTTCAATAATAACCAAGGCAATCGTTCATTGACTTCTAAACGTATTAAAATACCCTCTACCTCTAAGTACATATCGTCTTCTCGCATTAAAACTGTACTAGAGTTCCCGCAGTAGTCGAAATTCGACTATAATTGGAATTGTAAGTTTGTACACTATTATGATTGTATTTTATACTTCTATAATCACAAATTTCGCCAAGACTACACTATAAAAAAATATTAACAAAGACAAACAATATTAATCTATTCTCAATTTGACAACAGACGTCAAGAACAAAAGTTTGACAGTAAATAGTATGCATGCGTGTGTGCGTCAAATACCTGGTATGTAGTGTGTGTAATGTTTTTTTGTATTGATTTAATGTATCTTTTATGCATTATTTTTAAGAAATATTAGCATTGTGCACTTCTTCTCTATATTCTCTATAACTGTGGAAAATTTTTTACTCCTCCGTCCGCGCAATTTTCGTAAAAAGGGATACAAAGTTTTTGCTTCACGTATTAATATATAGATTTCGAATTTGACGAAAATAATGCTCGCTGTAAATATGTAACAATTCCGAGATACTAATAACCACATGATAGTGGGTCAAACATCTATCCATGAACATAGATTTATCAAATCTAATCAACGATTACATTTTGATTGTTACAGATAATGTGTAATGGATGCAATTTACGTCTTAAAACAAAATGAGTCAACGGCGTTTATGGTGAGTACTGGAACTCAGAGTAAATATAAGAAAATAAAATTGTTTTAGTCGAGTCGATTAGTCTGTTTTTGACCGAAATGCCAACAAGAAATGGTTGTAATTATCCATTATTTATTATTGGAACGAAGTTCCTTATGGGACGAAGCGCAGGGGTACCCTAACCGGGAAAAACGTCCGTAACGTAAGATTTTTATTATTATTTGTAGTATAGAAACGTTTAGAAGCATCCGTGGTAATAGGTGAGACGTTAGAAGCTATCTATACAAATAAATAAAGATGGAGTCTCTGTTTGTGATAATAAAATAACCACTTTTTACTAAATTTATAAGTATGTATATACAGTACATATACCAAAATAATTTTTATATATTTTGTCTGTCTGTCTGTTTGTTCCGCCTAATATCTGGAATGGTTGAACCGGGACGGGACTTTCACTGATAGGTAGCTAATGTTATAAGGTGTTACTTAGGCTACTTTTTTTAGACTAGCTTCGCCCCGCGGCGTCACCCGCGGTACGACAATAACCGCGGGTAACATCGCGGGACTCTCTCTACTCATAAATATGCCGCCCCTAGCGGCAAACGTTGGCAAGCGTTCTTACTCCATACAAATTTGAGTTAACTTTAACGCTATCGAGAACGTTAAAAAACTCGCACTAAGCACACCGGCTGTGACACTCTACCCATGTAGGCAGTAAGTACGTTCGCGGGTATAACGACATAACTTCCAAACAGACAAAGACATGATATCACTTTACTTTCTTCTCTACTTAATTAATCTCTACTTACTAACTAGTGGTAGGCAGCGGCTTGGCTCTGCCCCTGGCATTGCTGAAGTCCATGGGCGACGGTAACCACTCACCATCAGGTGGACCGTATGCTCGTCTGCATACAAAGGCAATAAAAAAAAAAAAAAAAAAAAAAAAAACTTGCCAATATTAGGCGTACCAAGCCTTCCAAAACCAAAAATTAAGTAAAATACATGTAATTGAAAAAGATTGACTTACACTGTACATGAATATTAATGATCGCACCAGACCTTCTCATTTATTTTCGTACCTTAAACATTAGCCTAAAGCCTAGATTTCAACACGAAACCTAGTCATAAATAACGAAACTTTCAGTCTTCGACAAATCGGGGCGCGACAGAAACCATTTTTCTATCCCCATTTACCCAAGTCGGAGAAGCACTTAAGCTTTTTAATCAGTTAATTCGTGCTCACGAGAGTGCATAGGCATCATAACGTGATTGCCGACGTACGCCTTGAGGCGTGAGGTCCAAATCTCAATTGTATTGTATAACGACTATTACATCCTTCAAACCGGAAAGCATTACTGTAGAATAAGTGTACAAAAAGTGCCTAAATAATTCGTTTGCAAACACCTGCCAAGTACGTCGTCACTGTAATGTGAAGCAGTATTGTAACTCCGACACATTCGCATCCTTCGATCCAGCATCAGCCCGAGGACACTAAGGCCCAAAAGAAAACACGCTACCCATTAGTTTTTCAGACTGGCACTTAGTTTATCAGCTTTGGTTCTCAGTTTTATGAAGCGACTAGCTGTACCCGTCCACTTCGCTGGACATTTAAAATTAACTTTATTATTTCTCACCCCCATAAAGATTCACATCATTAACGCCCCCGGAACTGGTGTAGGGAGTCCAACACTCATATAAATATTAGCCTATCCATTAAGTACATGTATTTTCTACATGGATACCAAGTTTCAAGTCAATCGGATGCACGGTTCAGTAGTTATAACGGAACATCCGTAAAAACCACTGTAGATTTATATATTAGTACTAGCTGACCAGGCGGACTTCGTAGTGCCTCATTCGACAAATAAAAGACCTAAACTATTGTATAAAATAAAACAAACAAAAGGGATCCGTCCGACGGGGGGACACATCAAAGGGAAAACAAAATTGTTATCTTTATTAAATTTCGAGCATTTATATATTTATCTACCTTTTAAACCTTCTCTGGACTTCCACAAATAATTCAAGACCAAAATTAGCCAAATCGGTCCAGGCGTTCTCGAGTTTTAGCGAGACTAACGAACAGCAATTCATTTTTATAGATAAGAAGAAGAAGATAGATTAGCCGTCCTCGCCCGCTTTGCTGGGTTTTTAAAATTAACATTATTATTTATTGTTTTTATTATTACGGAGTTCAACACTCATATAAATATTAAGTACATGTATTTTCTACATAGATACCAAGTTTCAATCGGATGCACGGTTCAATAGTTATAATGGAACATCCGTAAAAACCCCTGTAGATTTATATATTAGTGTAGATAGGGTACGCGAACTTAGGTACTCCTAACACCGTTCGCTCGTCTGCTAATTCAATGAAATATAAAGTACTAATTCTTGGGATTATTTTAAAGTCTTGACGTTGACTTGACGTAAGCCGCCAATAGACTTTCGAGAAATTAATTCTGTAACACAAGCCAGCAATGTAAAGAATCCTTTTGTAATGAAAATATTTGAAGTAGCTTCGTCAGGAATTAGACCGATTTGTTCTATACTCGTTTTGTTAGGTGGATTTGTCATTTTTTATTCTTTACAGATTTCGTGGTCAGCATTCTAAAATTATAAAAACTACCGTTGACTTTTTATAAAAATATTTACTTACACAAAAGAACTGATTGTTTTTTGAGAACACTTGTGTGGTTAGTGCGATTTTTTTAACTTCTCAATCGCGTTAAAGATAACTAAAATTTAGTTGAAACAGCGCCCCTAACGGCAACCCGGTGATCGTCGAATCTGCCGCTTGTGACGAAGGGCTCGGCGAGTAATGTAACCCACAGACACAGCACGCTGAGTTTCTCGTCGGATCTTCTCAGTGGGTCGCATTTCCGATCCGATGGTAGTTTCTGCTCTTGCTAGGGCTAGTGTTAGCAACGACATCAGGCTTGAGCCCCGTGAGCTCACCTACTAATTCGGCGAATCTAGTATAACCCCTCGAGGTTACTAGGATAGGTAGAAAAAAAGAGCGGCAAAACTAGGGGCCCTGTTCCACTGTTTCACTCTAGCGCGCTGCCGAGGAAAAATATCTTCGAGATAAAAAAAGAGCAACCGGTTGGCGGTGTATCGCGTCCCGACCCGGCAGGCTGGTTCTGATCCAGCGGGGTATTCCGGGACACCAGGGGCACCGTCTGGGCGGCCTGAAGGGCTGCCGTACCGAGACGGCCGACGTTTTAGAGCCTTCGATTCGCCTCGAAGGCTCCGTCGGCCGGGCGTCCTTGGGGTGAGCTGCGATAACCCCCTTACCTCATCCGCGGGCTCTGATCTCGGAGGGGACCGGGCGCTTGGCCGAAGAGTGCAGAGGAGTCGCTTAGTTGGTAGGGCCCTGAAAACATCCTTGGGCCCGCGGTCTCGCAGTCGCGCACAAATCCCACACACCCCGTCCCCGCAGGACGTTCGGCCCCCGGCCAGAAAAAAAAAGAGGCGCTGTTCCAAGTCCATGTTTGATGCAATCTGTTTGACTTGGGGTTTCGTCTCGATGATAAGAAGATTCCAATTGTTCTTTAAACACCACCTGCTTTTCTGTGAAATTGTAGATGTGAGATTACACTAAGAGATTTTTAAAATATACTTTTTTATATTCATTGCGAGGAGGTGGTCACGACCCTCAGTATTGAGAAAACCGAAGCGAGAAGAAGATTGTGTGTTTTCATTTGAATAAAAAATAAATAAAAAATTCGAATGCTCAGTCAAGCTTACGAAAGACCAAATAAACCCGAAATCTTATTTCTATTGAATATTTGTGACAAAACGAATCGGTCCGCTCGCACAGAAAATGCGAAGGCCTGACGCGGGTCGGACCGCCTTCAACTATCACAAAGTGAATATTTACGGCAGCCATTCTAGATGGTTCTAAAATCACGGAGCCGTTTTGGAAGCTGAAAGGAAATAATCTGCTTTCGTAACATTGGCAGGGGTACTTATAACTAATAGGGAAAAAAAACCAGCAGAAATCATAGATAAAAGTTGATATGTATAAAAACTTTGAACAGAAACATTCGAGCTTTTGGCCTTTTAGCAAGCAATACACCCATTGCTAAAGCCTACGAAATTTTAAGGGGCAATGTTGAAATTTTTGTTTATTTTAATCGCCGTGCCAAGCTAACTTGTTCGCAACATAAAAATTAAGAAAAAACCTGTGTGAACAAAATACAAGCTTAAGATCGATTTGGAAGTTTTATTCAAGAAACCCAAGTTTCCAACACCCATGATAGAAGATGTTGCATTCGTAGCCGTCACACTGTATGGTAATCAATCATTTGTTAAGCAAAACAGATATAATAGCAGTTTTATGAAACCGTAATCTAAAGCAAGACTCTCGTACTGGCCGTTGACCCCGAAGAATTTCGTTGGTGCAATACCAAAAATTTAATTGTTTATTATTATTATTGACTTTCGATTTTGAAAATGAAAATATGCGGTTCCTTCTTTTATTATCTTTCTTCGCAATACTAGAATAAAATCTCAATCATTTTCACGATGCATTGTGTTCCTCAGCGCTCAGGGTTGTGACCTTTACGGAGCATTTTTGTTAGGACTATTTTCGTCAATTCTTTCCTGTCTGCGCAGTGGATAGCTACACTGATGCTGGAGTCAAATGTCGTCGTAATTTGATCGTACCAGCGTATGGCCTTACGTTCTACGTTCCTTTAGCCTCTTTGCCGGTAATGAGTAGTTTTTTGAGATCTTCACCCTTCTTCCCCGAAACTAAAAAATTAAAGCCCATAATTATGCATAATCATACGATTGCATCACTCGACGACCATTAAGAGGCATATAAATTTTGTATCCAAACAAAAAAAAAATTAACATTAAGGCCTCAAGTCTAGAATGTTCCTTTGTGTTTGTGGAATGTGGCTGGGAAAGAAACAAGTACCTACTCATAAATGTAGGTTAAATTTGCGAAAACCATTTACATTTGACAAATACCTCAATCAAAGCTGTATTTTTAATACGCTTTTATTAGCTTCAGACGTATGTATGTTTGTAACGGAATCTTTGAACATGATTTTGACCCCCTTCAAAACGTCGGATTAACTCGAAATTTGGTATACTTATTAAAAGACCGATGACAATTGAATATTAAAAAAATAAAAAATAAAATTGAAAATATTTAAATTCAACTGAATAATAAATGATAGTTTAAAAAAACTAACAAAATACGCTTTCTTAGAAAATCCAACTAAAAAATAGAAAATAAATTTTAATAAATTTGAATTAAAAATAGTGTAAGAAAAATTATTTTATTGTAAAAAAAAAGCGTGGGGTGGTTTTCAGGATATTATCAAAATAACCCTTCTTCTTCCCCCTATTAAAATTTATTTTATTTAAAGCATATTTTTTTTTAGTTTTTTCACACTATTATTTATTTTGTTGAGCGGTCAAGGTCGCTAAGCATTCTAACAACGAGACTATCAAAAGATTAGACAGACAGACAGACAGACAGCAGGTATGCCAGAAAAACCTGACGTATAATCGGCGAGAGGGCGTCGCATTTATTTATTCATAAGATAAAACCGCCGGCTCCGAGCGTGGCTATAAATAAACAAGTCTACTGAGGACAGTGCGGTCTGTGGCACCGTGAAATTGGATGGAACTTTGCGTTTTGGGTAATTAACTTGATATCTTTGGTTGGTATTCGTTTTTAGGGAAAACCCAAGGATGTGCACTGAAGTGATTGCGAATGCGATAGTGATTTATGACTAAAATTTTAAAGGCTCTTAACGGTCTCTGATTTTCTTCAGCCGTTAGTGTGAACCGGATATGTCGATAAGTGCAAGGATAACTCAGCCTTTTCTAAATTTTGTCTACAATGTTATTCCTTGCATGTGTAAGTATGCGAGACCAAAATAAGTGGAAAGACCACGAACAGGATAGCCCAAACCAACAAGACATTAGTGAATTATACTAACTAGAGGTCCTGCAGTAGTCGAAATTCGACTATAATTAATTGGAATTGTAATTGTATGATTGTATTTTATACTTCTATAATCACAAATTTCGCCAAGACTACACTATAAAAAATATTAACAAAGACAAACAATATTTAATCTCAATTTGACAACAGACGTCAAGAACAAAAGTTTGACAATAAAATTAAATAGTATGCATGCGTGTGTGTGTCAAATACATGGTATGTAGTGTGTGTAATGTTTTCTTTATTGATTTAATGTATCTTTTATGCATCATTTAAAAAAAATATTAGTATTGTGCACTTCTTCTCTATATTCTCTATAAGTGTGGAAAATTTCATACTCCTCCGTCCGCGCAATTTTCGTAAAAAGGGATACAAAGTTTTTGCTTCACGTATTAATATATAGATGATCATATAGGTTGTAAGTTTTCGTGTAGAACGGTAGACAGGTTTTTTCTTTTTAATTTTTTTATTACACGCTTCCGTCGCATCATGCCTAAAGTATATTTAAAGACGATAAGGAAACAAATAAGGTCGGATATCCCAGGTTTTCTTCACCTAACGCGAAAATCGTTCAAACAGTAGTTTAATTATAAACTAGATAATGACCGAGCCTCGCTCGGTTTTTTATTTTGTTTTATAAATTGTGTTCGTTAGAAATTATATTTAAATACGAATTACATATTGATAAAATGATGAAGTATGAATAATATTTTTCGATCTTACTGACAGTATAATAATAAAAATATGAACTGGTTATTTAAAGAAAAAAAAACAAAATTATAGATAAAGTTGATCATTGAAAACACAAATAAAACAAATTTTTCTGAAAATAAATCGTAGCTAGATCGATTTATCGTCCCCGAAATTCCCTGTATACTAAATTTTATGAAAATCGTTGGAGCCCTTTCCGAGATTCAGATTATAAATATATTTATATACAAGAGTTGCTCGTTTAAAGATATAAAATTAAATAAAATACATGTTTCAATAATTGATGTACAAATTATAATAGTTAAAATTGAGAGACTACAGGATAACAATAACTATTTGACAACGAAAACAACTAAAAATATATTTTTTGTATGTCGATTAAGTCTGTTGCTATGTCGTTTGGAACATCGGCGAAAAGACGTAGTTCGTACACCCCATGAAATTATTCAAGCCAGCGTGTATCGCTCGAGGGACACTATTGGTTGACCTCAAACCCTCAGATACAATTCGAGTACACACGTGACCTTTCGATGAGTATTTTTAGGCTTACGAGTCGGGGCAACACCGGCTGATGTCACCGTTGGACAATAGCATGACCCTTGAGAATTAAATTAATTAAGGAACACTGAACTGATCGAAGTTTGAGAACCGCGTTACGGGTTTCGGGTTATGTCGTTCCGTTGTTATGATGAATCGGTGAGTTTCAGTTTTGAGAGAGGCCGGCCGCGTTCTACCCTCAAGGGTTGTTAATTAATGCTCTTCGTTCGACTGTATATTTTCTGTTTTATTAGACGGTTACCAGACATACGAATCCCGTGGACAGCATATCGGACTAACGCATCCATATTAAGACAGCTCAATATCTAAACCAGGCTGTCTGCCATCTGCCACAAGGGGATATTTGAGTTCTTCGGCCACATTGCCAGAAAGAGTGGTGACAATCTTAAAAAAAATATTGTAACTGGCAAGATTGCAGGCAAAAGGTCTCGGAGCCGCAATCCAATGCGCTGGTCCGACCAAATCCGCACCACTCTGGATATAACAGTCTATGATGCCATACACACCGCCGAGAACAGAAGAAGATGGCGAAACATCATCGAGAGAAGGATAATCGGAGGGATGGTTACGACCCTCAAATATAAGGAATGCGACACAGGAAGGAGGAGGAATGACATGACAAGATAAAAAACAGACGGAATAAAACGGAGACTACAACCTCATGTCTCAAGCTGAGTACATCCTGAGCTGAGAGCGTGTGCATTCACGTTGTGATGTTTATGGTCTTCGCTTAAAACAATGTGCGGCGCATTGAGCATATCTGCCGTCTGTATAAAGCAATGGTCAAGATATTCACAGCGTGAAACAAAACGCATATTTTATATTATCTGTGCATTTTTCACTCACTCACGACTCATGACTTAAAGGTCTTAGATACCAGGTCATCAAATCCCTAAAAAAAAATTACTCACGACTTTGGCGCCTTTTTTTAAATTTTCAAATAAGTTAAGTATCTAATTATCATGGTCGGACTAAACGTATATAACATCATTTCCACATGTATTATTTAGGGATTTATTATTTGTCCCGAGCGTGAACAAGAAATAGAAAAACTACTTGCACTTTATAAGGTCGAAATGTAAACTTTCCGACAAGCAAAGTCAGTAGTAGTTCATAACGTAACTATTAATGTAAGGCCGGTAAATAAATACGCGGAAGGCTTAAGAGGAGGGTGCTCCTCCCGGTCCAATTACTTTGGAGCCCTCAGCGCACTCGACCCCCGGCCACTCACTCGGCGCTCGTAAGCTAATTCAATTCATTCGTTCTTCGTGCGCGGATTATTCTCTAAAGATATTCTTTTTTTGGCTAATAATGAAACATAATGTTTCGTGAATTAGTAATTTACGTTTGGAATAAATGTTTATAGTAATTGATATGTACATTGAAAATTGTATCGATGTAATTGTACCATGATAAAATTTTACATATCATATTATGTATCGTGATCACGAAAACTGTATTAGAAAAAACGCGAGATTATACCTTAAACGTAGTTTTAATTTTAGTAAGGATGTCACGAAGGCAGTTAGTAATCGGAACTAATCGAAGCGTTCCCGTCATAAGGAATGGTGATATTAACCAACACTGTTCGACGCGGACCGAACTATTATCACAAAATCAGAAACTTTTCTAAAATTATGATTATCTCTATATATAAAAATGAATTGCTGTTCGTTAGTCTCGCAAAAACTCGAGAACGGCTGAACCGATTTGGCTAATTTTGGTCTTGAATTATTTGTGGAAGTCCAGAGAAGGTTTAAAAGGTACATAAATATAAATATACTCGGAATTAAATATAAATAACAATTTTGTTTTTACTTTGATGTGTCCCCCGTCGGACCGGTTCCTTTTGTTTGTTTTAAATTAATTTTATAAAAAAGTTTATGTCTTTTATTTATCGATTGAGGCAATACGAAGTCTGCCGGGTCAGCTAGTTTATTATAAAATAACCTGAGAACTCCACACACTCTCTCGGGTAAAACCCTGGGTCGCTTTGTACGAGACCCACGGGAAGAGATGGGGTAGCCTTATATTCGAAGATAAACAGCCAAATCTGTTACGAATACGTTTTTATTACAAAAAGAATGTGGTGTCAGAAGAATATCCTTTTAAGATCATAGAAAAAAATCGTTATATTAATTTGATCTTTGGCGTCCCGAGAACTCTTTGTTAAAGGCACGTATGGTGCTGATGGACCCGCTAAAGTATTATAGTACAACTTGTATAATCTATCTTCTATCTATCTATTCTATATATATAAAAATGAATTGCTGTTCGTTAGTCTCGCTAAAACTCGGCTTATTTAGGTCTTGAATTATTTGTTGAAGTCCAGAGAAGGTTTAAAAGGTGAAAATAAATATGAAAATGCTCGGAATTAAATAAAAATAACAATTTTGTTTTTCTTTTGATGTGTCCCCCGTCTGACGGATTCCTTTTGTTTGTTTTAAGTTTATTTTATACAAAAGTTTAGGTCTTTTATATATCGATTGAGGCACTACGAAGTCTGCCGGGTCAGCTAGTACTTAATATTTAAGTTTATCTGTAGCCACGGCCGCGTTAAAATAATTTTATACGGACAGACAGACGGCCGCCACTTTGAATTAGTAATAAGGGGCCTCAGACGAAACGCTTATAATTGCAAATAACAGCACTTTACAGATACTGAGGAGTCGGCGCGATGATGCCCGAATCTACGCGAATGCTGTTCATTAATATTCCAAGTTTGGTAACTCGATAAATGTTTGAAAAGGACGATTCATTCGCTTGTAAAGTCTGAGTTTACGGAACGCGGACTTTCGTTGTCTTTGTGTTACGTACTGTGTAGGGAATGATCTGTGAGTATTTTAACGTTCTCGATAGCGTAACAGTTAACTCAAATTTGTATGCAGTTGGAACAGCGCCCCTAGCGGCAAACGTAGGGCAACGTTCCAATTCCATACAAATTAGAGTTAACTTTTACGATATCGAGAACGTTAACAAACTCGCATTTAGTTCACTGATCGTACGGTCGGTTTTCACGAGCCAATCTCAACCGGAGCAGACCGCAACGTTATAACTGGGAATCTGTGATCAGTTTAAGAAGTTTTCACTGAGGCGAACTGATGAAATGTACCACTACTGTGGCCTAGTTCATTTCGGATCCTCCCGATCCACTAACGGTGCATTTAGGTGCTTCAAGCACCGGTCACCGTCCTCATCGAACCCGTCGCTTGCGACGAAGGGCTCGAAGAGTAAATTAACCCTCAGACACAGCCCACTGAGTTTCTCGCCGGATCTTCTCAGTGGGTCGCGTTTCCGATCCGGCAGTAGATTCTGCGAAGCACGGCTCTTGCTAGGGTTCGTGTTAGCAACGTCGTCAGGTTTGAGCCCCGTGAGCTCACCTACTAGTTAAGGTTACGCTGGAATAGCCTCTCAAGGCTACCAGCTTAGATAGGAAACAAAAGTGGCTTAGTGTGAAAATGAAATTTTCCTTTTTTCTATATTTTAACTAAACAATATTGCGGTCGTGGACTGGATTTACCTATTTAAGTTAGACTATGAGCGTTTCACGGCGCTCGAGGGCTTTTATTAAAAAATCTGTAACTTTATTTAATATTCATTGCCGCGTGGACACTGTCAGGGTTGCCACTCAAACATGCAAATTACCAATTTTGAGTTTACCGTGCTGCTTTAAACTAAACAGGTAGCCATTTAACAATCGTGTTAGCATATAGCTGCATTATTTTTTAATGTATTTTTTTAATTGGCGCCGAAGCCTGTGAGGACTTGGGATCGAATTCGCAGTCGTAGTGTATATACCTGTTTCACTCTTTCAATTGTAACGCATGATGTCTTCGAAAAATACGCAGGCTGGTGGTGGAATACGACCCTTGTACGACCAGTTCTTTAGAAAAATTTTCGGGATTTACTTTGATATTTTTACATTTCTTCACTGATACAACCTGGAATTTGGAATGAAATTTAAAAAAATTGAATTTTTTTTTTAAAGATAGTTTGAAACAAAACGCAAAATTAACAAACGTGGAAATAACACATGGCGATGGTTAAATATTATATGGTTTACATAATTATGTTTGGAGTATTATTCCAACGATAATTCCCGATTTTGATTACCGCAAATAGAAATATCATGTAATAGCCGCTTTAAAATATATTTTTTGAATATTTAATACTTAAGTCTTTAAAGGATTAGACGTCCGATGCATTCGTATTGAGCGATGCACCGGTGTTCGAATCCCGCAGGTGGGTACCAATTTTCTAATGAAATACGTATTCAACAAATGTTCACGATTGACTTCCACGGTGAAGGAATAACATCGCGTAATAAAAATTTGCGTAATTAATGGTGGTAGGACCTCTTGTGAGTCCGCGCGGGTAGGTACCACCACCCTGCATATTTCTGCCTTGAAGCAGTAATGCGTTTCGGTTTGAAGGGTGGGGCAGCCGTTGTAACTATACTGAGACCTTAGAACTTATATCTCAAGGTGGGTGGCGCATTTACGGTGTAGATGTCTATGGGCTCCAGTAACCACTTAACACCAGGTGGGCTGTGAGCTCGTCCACCCTTCTAAGCAATAAAAAAAAGAACACACGTTAAAATACTGTTGTCTTTTATTGCAGACGTAGCAGCATTAGTCTTCCATGCAGCACCAAGACTGATATTGTGATACAGGCCGCGACCGACCGACAATAACCTGCACACGAAAATATATGGACACGGACAACTTCTGTCGCTCTATTGAACAAAAGTGAGTCGTCATCTACATACTGATATTTCATTGTCGACGTTATATGCACGACCCAAGATACGTTTTGTTTTTGTTCACCCGCTATGTCGTATTTAAAATAATAACTTTGGATAGTTTGTAGAGTTTATTAAAGTTTACTTGCCCTTAATTAACATAATAATATAATAATGAGATACAAAAAAATCGATAAGAGCTTGACAGCGTTTAAGGAGGGATTTTTTTAAGGAATTGTATGACCTGGTAACTAAAACCTTTAAGTCATGTCTTATTATAATTTATATTTTCATATTTTTATGATAAATTATAATATTATTATGGATGGAGTGAAATGAAATAAAATGCAATGAAATTAAGATGATGATTTTGAGACATTAATCAACTAAGATGAAATTAAATGAAATGATATGGGATGAAATATAATCTCAGTAAAATGGTGGTCATTTACTGAGATTTTTTTAGTGGACTTTCTGGAGGATCCCGAGAAGTTACGTCCAGCGGTTTTGTTTCATTTTCCCACATTTGTGCACGTAAAGGAGGGAAAAGTGTAATGACCAAAGCAAAATATTGACTACATCATATAGATTATACAAACTCAACACTTATGTTTGTAAAATTAGCTTAGGAATGAGCTTAGCAGACGAAGCTTGAAAACTGGTCAGATCATATCGAGTAGATATTGTATATTCTTGATAATTGCATATATTCTTGTAACATTAATAATTAAAAAAAAAAACAAGTACAACGACAAAATTACCGTATCAAAGTTGTTTTTTTATTAAAGCATTGATGTCTTTTTTTCTTTCTAATAAATCAAAGTCAAAGCGACAACAGATTTCACGGAAAAACAATTTTACAGTTTAAATTGACGTAGATATAATATAGTGGATTAGAACCGAATATAGAAGATATAATAATATCGCTCCACAATTGGTCGCATAGCTCGAAAGTCGCAATCGAGGCTCAATGAAATTGCATAAGAGGTCAGACCCTTTCAGATCCCAAGACCTGAATATACCTACCTGTGCTTTGTAATTAATAACCCTACAGACAAATCATGTAAGATCCTTAGCCTGTTTATCATATGACTAGCTTTTGTTCGCGTCTCCGTCCGCATGGAATAGTTACTTTGTCATAACGTTAAATTTTACCCCCCACTTCATTTACGTAGAAAATGAAAATATTTTTGAACTATGGAATGTTAAGGAGCTATTTAAACCCTTATTTTGAAACATTCTCTATTGGTGCTCCACTTGTATTGGTATTACCGTAATGTTATATAGGCTATAGCCTTCCTCGATAAATGGGCTATCTAACACTAAAATATTTTTTCAAATCGGATCAGTAGTTCCTGAGATTAGCTCGTTCAAACAAACAAACTCTTCAGCTTTATAATATTAGTGTAGATAATATAATGTTATACTGAGTAATGTTAATAATGAGTTTGGCGGTCCCCAGGTAGGGGTGGTCGATGCCCCACGCGGCTCCCGTCTCCGCCATGTCGGCCCCGCCGCGCCACCCACACTTTTATACCGTTGAGGTCGGCGACACACGCTTCACCATCCTCAAGCGCTACCAGAACCTCAAACCCATCGGCTCCGGCGCCCAGGGTATTGTATGGTGAGAACACTTGTATAATATTAACTGGCCAATTGCGATTACCGTTATCGTCGTGAAGTTACTAGTAGTAAGTAGTTTTTACTCAAATTCAAATTCAATTCAAATTCAAAATCATTTATTTCAACTTGGATGTCATCAAAAACACACTTGTTGAATGTCAAAATGTAAAAGAAAATGTTAACTCTACCACCGGTTCCAAAAAAAGCCACAGTCCTGAGAAGAACCGGCGAAACAAACTCAGCGGCCTTTTTTTTTTTTTTGGATTTTGTCAAATATTTTCTTTTTTTTTTTAAATAAGAAAACATATTTACATTATACGAAAAAACAAGTCAAAAAAATACAATTCAAATAAATAATAATAATAATAATGAAAAATGAAGTAGTAGGACCTCTTGTGAGTCCGCACGGGTAGGTACCACCGCCCTGCCTTTTTCCGCCTTGAAGCAGTTTGAACTGAGACCTTAGAACTTATATCTCAAGGTGGGTGGCGCATTTACGTTGTAGATGTCTATGGGCTCCAGTAACCACTTTACACCAGGTGGGCTGTGAGCTCGTCCACCCATCTAAGCAATAAAAATTAAATTTAAAGGTTTGTTTTAACCACGTTTCTTCATCAGTGGGTCGCGTTTCCGTGAGTGGTATATTCTGCGAATCACTGCTCTTGCTAAGGCCAGTGTTAGCAACACTCCCGGTTTTAGTCCCGCGAGCTCACCTACTAGCTCGGTGAATCTAGAATAACCCCTCGAGGTTACTAAAATAAGTAGGGAAACAACGTTCCTTCAAAATTGGTTCATTTTTTTATGATAGTCGAAGAAGCAAACAAACGGACAAGTGATTAGTTTAAAAATCGGTGATTTGGAAACATGAACAACTAAACCAAAGTAGATCATTCAATGTGCAGATTATTTTTTGTATTATTGTTTGCAATAAATACTAGTGAATCGATGTTAGGCCGCACTATTGGTATAATCGATTACTTAGTAAAAGAACTTTCCAGTTCCAATCGATCCATCCAATTCAATCCAGTTTCAATTCGACAGTAAGTACAAATTTTTTAAACCAGCGTACAAAGTTACCAACGGTTTTGCAGTTTTTTTTTATATTGCATCGAAGAGCTCACAGACCATCTTGTGTTAAATGGTTACCGGAGCCCATAGACATCTACAACTTAAATGCCGCTACCCACCTTGAGACATGAGTTCTAAAGTCTCAGTATAGTTACAACGGCTGGCCCACCCTTCAAACCGAAACGCATTACTACTTCACGACAGAAATAGGCAGGGTGGTGGTACCTACCCGTGCGGACTCACAAGAGATCATACCACCAGTTTATTATACTCTAGCTTCTATACAAACATTTTGAAAACAACTATAGGATTACAGTTTCATGATTTGCACTTAACATTTTACAAATACATTTTAAGTAACAACGTGATAATTTGTCTTAGTTTTGTTTAAATAATGTAATTAGGAATCACAGCGAAGATCTCGAGTTTCATGAGAATAACACATTACGGTTAGTAGATTCTTAAGTTGGTAACAGCGTCTCTAGCTGTTACCACGCGCGTCCGGCCACTTTTAGTTGCTATAACATATCCTCAACTTGTATCCCAATAAAACTATCCCATCCCCCCAACTACAAGGCAGCGGCTTGCTCTGCCCCTGGCATTGCTGAAGTCCATGGGCGACGGTAACCACTCACCATCAGGTGGGCCATGTGCTCGTCTGCCTACAAGGGCATTAAAAAAAAACCCTCTACTTTTCAAAGTTCTTATCCTAATTTCCTCCTCTAAAGTGGTAGGGAGTATGCCTACAAGGGCATTAAAAAAACCCTCTACTTTTCAAAGTTCTTATCCCAATTTCCTCCTCTAAAGTGGTAGGGAGTATGCCTACAAGGGCATTAAAAAAACCCTCTACTTTTCAAAGTTCTTATCCCAATTTCCTCCTCTAAAGTGGTAGGGAGTATGCCTACAAGGGCATTAAAAAAACCCTCTACTTTTCAAAGTTCTTATCCCAATTTCCTCCTCTAAAGTGGTAGGGAGTATGCCTACAAGGGCATTAAAAAAACCCTCTACTTTTCAAAGTTCTTATCCCAATTTCCTCCTCTAAAGTGGTAGGGAGTATGCCTACAAGGGCATTAAAAAAACCCTCTACTTTTCAAAGTTCTTATCCCAATTTCCTCCTCTAAAGTGGTAGGGAGTATTGTCGACCAACACAGACGTGGTGGCGTCATCTCCGTCCTACCTATCTCTATCGCGTGCGTTCTATTTTGTAATGAGATTCTTTAAATCGAATTATAAACAACGGTGGTTGTATAATCACTTCATTCTTTAGTAGCATGCATGCAATGTAATAAGTTTAAGAATAGGCAAATTCTTATGTGTATTTTACTTAATAATTCGCAATTTTTATACAGCACGCTATCACTTTTGCACGATCCAGCACGATACATATTCACAATCTGGCATTTTGTTTTAAAATATTCACATTATTAGATTTTCGATAGAGTTTAATGATAGTTTTTTTTTTTATAAATATTAGTTTTATCTACATTATGAAGGGGCATGATTTTACGTACTATATATTTGTATATTTATTATTTGTATTGTTTCATCCAAAAATGTTGACAGCTCTCTCTATTCTCTATGGTCTCCTGTAAACATTTAAGACCAGATGGTTCGAGAGTTCTTTCATTCGTCTATGCCATTGAGAACTTGCAATTTAATTGTGAACAACAAACATAAAACGTTACATAATTAAAGACCCGAAGCTATCATTACACACCAACATTACGCCTAGAAATCAAATATCTTTAAAAAGGGGTGCTAATTCTGAAAAAGAAGCAACAACATCCATAATCGTTCGGCCAGAACACTGTCACACACGCGCATGAAGAAAATAAACATGCAATTTCTTTTGTAGCTGATCGAGTATAATAGCGGTAAGATGATACAGTATTACTCAGTGACGGTCGGTGATGCGGTGTTTACTATCCCGACCCGGTACACTGAGCTGGTGGTCAGAGGCGCGGGCGCCCAGGGCATGGTGTGGTAAGCCGCGCCAATACAATGGTCAATCAAACTCCCGCTTCAAGCTTTTGGGACTAATCTGTACTAATTTAAAATTCCCGCGTTAACCAAGCGATGTCCGTATGTGAAACTTTTGCGTGCAACGGATTTATTTTTGTATTTTTGTGATTTCATTGGTATTCTAATGTTGTTCTCAAGAAATTCTATGATGGATGAAATTCACGATTGGTGTCCATTGTTTCGGTTTATTGGATGACTGATTAAAACTGTTGAAAAAGGATCGTTCTGGAATAAGGCTAACGAGTGAGTGTGTGTGACATTTAATTCCCGCTCTTGTCACTTTTTTTCAAAATGGCCGTTTTCTGTTTTTGAACTTTTTTATTGACAAACGAGTTTTCAGTATTGCACATTCATCATCTGTATCATAAATAGTATTAAAACATCGTTTTGATTTTTATGTATTGAACCGGTAAATTTTTGGTACTACATACTTTCGTCATTACATTAATATGCATGGCTTTATCTTAATAATTTTCAAACTGTGTTTTTTTTAATAGCCATTTGATTTATTTATAAATATTGTATTTATTATTATTAATTAGTTTATTTCTCTAATTCTTTATGTTCATGTGTGTGTCTATAAACAGGTAAATTATTTACTAAAAAACCATAAACAATTCTTAACTCATTACGGCTGCAATTAAAATAAATTATTGGTATTTGATTTTTCGTTTAAATGAACTTTACCACAACCTTTTTCACTTCGCTCCACGCTGAAGAAGAAACTGAATTTATAATATGAAATGATTGCTCATCGATTTGTAGGTGTTAATAAAAAATTAATAAATTGAAAGCTAAACTGTTTGATTTTGTATTCCAGTGCCGCATACGACACGGTGACGCAACAGAATGTTGCCATAAAGAAGTTGTCGCGTCCGTTTCAGAACGTGACGCACGCGAAAAGAGCTTACAGGGAGTTCAAACTTATGAAACTTGTCAACCATAAAAATGTAAGCTTGGTTATTTTTTATTTGCCTAAAAAGGTGGTCGGCAATCCGCGGCCCTTTGATACAACAGTTACGACTCTTTCGCGAAATATTTAGTGTAGGCACAAAATATTGCTTACTATCTTGCCTTGTAAAGAGTAAAATTTTTTTAAACAAAAGGCTATTGAAATATATCGAGGGGTGAAAGAACATTTGGTTTTAGCGAAATTTCGCTTAATACGCGAAATTTATTTTCGTAATTAAAGGTGCTTTTTATTTGGTAATAACGTTGATTATTATTATTGTTCGACGTTTTAATTGAACTTCAATTAAGTTTACTCCATTCAAAGAGTTGAAGAAGTTTTTTTTTCGTAATATATTTTTCAAAATGATAACCTTTAAATGGCTCTCTTGTAAAGTTCAAAAAATTTCGCTTAAACCAAATAACCCTTCACCCCTCGATAATATGTTCTAAAAAATGGCACCTTAAATAAAATCCAATTACGTGCTATCTATATTTGGCTTCTGCTTGTCGACCCCTGGCCTAAGAGATTCTTGTCAACGACTTGACAATGCAGCCGGCATTTAAATTGCAGTTCTTCCATGGCAATAAAGGAATTGCTAGCATGACAATAGAGGTTCAGTATTTAAATTTAATGATGTGCCGTTGTTTGTAGATAATCGGATTGCTAAACGCGTTCACGCCGCAGAAAAGCCTCGAGGAATTCCAAGACGTGTATCTGGTTATGGAGCTGATGGACGCTAATCTGTGCCAAGTCAGTCCTGTATAATTCATTAATTTATTTATTTGTTTATTTATGAGGCTCACAATACACGTCACAAGCTAAAAAGATACATAAAAGACATAAGTAAAACGATAGTAAGTAAGTAAAATTATACGACAAAACAACACGATAACGAAAACTAATCTAACTTATAATGTAAGGATATAATTTTATTCACAATATACAAATAAAATATTATTTTTTTAATAAACTAAAATAACGTTTATAAAGAACCATTTCAAAATATTTTCCATTGATTTGCATTGATTTACAAATGTATTATTATTTTTTTTGTTTTTTTTTTAAAGTACCCACTTTTTTTGAGAAATATTTTGGCTATTTTTGCAAATTGTATTGAAACAAGTTCAGCACTAAAAGCGTTAAAATGCTAATTGCAGGTGATTCAGATGGATCTGGATCACGAACGGATGAGCTATCTGCTGTACCAGATGCTGTGCGGCATCAAACACTTGCACCTCGCCGGAATCATTCATCGGGTTCGTATTTTAAGGGAAAAAAATACCTTTTGGCTGGCAACACTCAGTCTCAGTTGCAATGGAACAATTGTGAAAATGATATTTATTGGTGTCGATAAACTGTTCGGAACCAGTTTTAATAAGGTTAAACAGTTTATCATTTTGCCCATAGACTCATGTAAATTGAATAATTTATGCTTCTTATGATGCAAGATACGGGCCGAAGAGATTTATAAAAATAAATGAACAGGATTTTCGACAATAACAAAGATATCTTAAAAACGTGTTCTTAGATATATTTTTTTGAGAGTGTTATACGGCTCTGGATGCGAATCCTTATGAGCCCATGTGTTTTTAGAAAATTAACAAAGTTGCTCACCTAAAATGCCTATCTACCATGTTAGTAGCTTTTTATAAAGTTAAGTAAAGTTAAGTTTTATAAAGTTTTTATAAGTTACTACACTTTCGAAGCTATTAACTATTTATACTAAATTAAAAATGCATATTTAAAATAAAACATAAAATATAAACAAGACAAAGAAACAAGAGTATCGTGCTAATTGTGACGTAATGGTTTACTGAACTGTGACGTCGCTGAAATAAAACTAGAGCAATTTTTTTATCATCCTACTTTGTAATGTCATTTGATTTAAGAACTTGATACTACAGAAACATATTTTTTTTTCAATGATAATTTTTAACGGTTATAACTTACAGTAGGTACGCCTATAAAACGAATTATCGTACATATGTAATTGTTTGACATAATTTATTGTAAATAATTCATAATAAAGCTATTTTTATTAAAGAGCCAATGAAATCGAGTATTTCAAGTTAATATTGGATTCGTTTCGCGATCAGGATCTGAAGCCGTCCAACATAGTGGTGAAGAGCGACTGCACGCTGAAGATCCTGGACTTCGGGCTGGCTCGCACCGCCGGGACCACCTTCATGATGACGCCCTACGTCGTCACGCGCTACTACCGCGCGCCGGAGGTGGGACCATCCCTCGCTTCACTCTTAACCAATACATTTATTCATCATCATCATTCTCCTGCCCTTCTCCCAGTCACCTGGGGTCGGCACAACATGTTTTCTCCTTCCATACTCTTCTATCATATACCATTTCTTCTTACCCATATCGTCTTTCACCCAATCCATCCATTTCTTCTTAGCTCTAACCTCTTCCTCTGTATCCTTCCACATAGTTAACACTTACCTTACCAACCTCATTTTCATTTCGTCTCATCACATGTCCATACCATCCCAAACGCACGGTACAAAAATTGGTAGCCACCTGGGGTTCGAACACCGGTGCATTGCTCAACACGAATGCACCGGACGTCTTATCCCTTAGGCCACGACGACTACAAGGATATAACAATATAACTATGGAACCCTAAAAGTTTTTACTGTCGGCGCGCGTTTCAGGTGATCTTGGGTATGGGCTACACCGAGAATGTGGACATCTGGTCCGTGGGCTGCATCATGGGGGAGATGATCCGCGGCGGCGTGCTGTTCCCCGGCACCGACCACATCGACCAGTGGAACAAGATCATCGGTATGTCGGTGACGCTGTCTGGATCTTTTGTAATTAATGCAAGGGTTCCCGGATTGCCTTGATGATTTGCCTTTCATCATCATCATCATCATCGCAGCCTATCTACTATCCACTGTTGAATATAGGATCCTTCAATTGATGTCCAGTGCGGCCGGTCTGGTCTGAAGTAGTGGGCAGGCCATATAGCGCGAAGATCGGACCGAGGACGGAACACAAAGATTTCCCTTTAAATGAGAATAATTCCAACACACCGCAGTTTAAAATAACCAAAAATAATATGTGTTTTGTAAACTAATTGTAATAACTATCTATAACAATCTTAACTGAAAATTGAAGGTAGTTTCTCGCATCATACGAAAACGTCGGGTATTCCCCCCGTGCGTCCATTAATTCTAAACTGTATTACATTGCGTGTTAAAATATTAGTCGAATATAATATTTAAGTAGTTCGTTTGGTTGTAATTTTAAATTGTAACAGTTTTATCAAGAAACGCTAGACTACGATCCTACCTTCAACGTAATCATATAAACTTACCAGAGGAACATTCGTTTGAAAGCGTATACTCGTATAGCGTAAGCGTATGCTTCTTCTCTGTGCTTAGTGCGAGTTTTTTAACGTTCTCGATAGCGTAAAAGTTAACTCATATTTGTATGGAATGGGATCGTTTGCCTACGTTTGCCGCTAGGGGCGCTGTTTCAACTGCACACAAAATTGGGTTAACTTTTACGCTATCGAAAACGTTAAGAAACTTGCACTAAGCACACTGTCTATAAGGGCAATAAAAAAAATCTTGTCAAATCAATACTATGCCTTGTCCCGGCCTCTCCCGCTGGTAGCTGACCGTCTCTGACAGGAGCAAACCGCTGTAATAACAGTTGTTATTGTACACCAGAGCAACTGGGCACGCCGTCGGCCGCGTTCATGTCCCGGCTGCAGCCCACGGTCCGCAACTACGTCGAGAACAGACCGCGCTACTCCGGGTACAGCTTCGAGCGGCTCTTCCCGGACATACTGTTCCCCAGCGACAGCAACGAGCACAACCGACTCAAGGTAACGCCGCGCCGGTCCGACTGCACCGTGACGTCACCGATGTCGACGCCGTACTGACGAGCTCCCCCTTCCCCCCTCCCCCAGGCGTCGCAGGCCCGCGACCTGTTGTCGCGCATGCTGGTCATCGACCCCGAGCGCCGCATCTCAGTGGACGACGCCCTGCTGCACCCCTACATCAACGTCTGGTACGACGAGGTCGAGGTCAACGCGGTGAGTACCATACTCTGACACTGACACTGACATTGACACTGACACTGTCACAGACATTGACACCGGCCACGCACTGCGCCGGCCCGTAGCAGCCACGCTCTCTGGAAACGTCCGCACGAGTATGTATCACAGTCTTGCCTAATTCTGCCGTGTTCCTGTTTGAAGGGCGGGTCATCCTTCCATTAGATGTCCTGCTGTGGACAGCAGAGATGTCCGTGGGATCCTAACTGTTAAGAACTTGATACCAAGTGAGTCGGTGTGCCCGACTTGGAAGTAGGAGGGTCTGAGGTAGCCAAGCTCAGATGCATGTGTATTTTCAAACTATTTTGGTATTAGCATAAGGCAATAAAACAATAAAAAACTGAGCGGTGTTTTTGTTCAGCCCGCGCCGGCCTCATACGACCACTCTGTGGACGAACGCGAGCACACCGTGGAGCAGTGGAAGCAGCTCATCTACCAGGAGGTGGTCGAGTACTCCGCGCCGCCCCACCCCCCGCCCCCGCACCCCCCGCCCGCCGACCACGCGCAGCCCGCACTCACCACGTAGGCACCGCCCCCTCCCTCACGTAGCCAGGAAGGAACACTACTCACCCTCTGCGCATAGGGTATTGTACACCCAAAACCTTTTCCCTATGTGAAAACGATGTGAATTTATAAACCGTAACACAAAATAGAGTGGTACATTGTATGAATAACCCGTGATTGTTTTTGGAGATACTATTTAACACAGTCCTCATAAAGATCCTTCGAGAATGTCTGTAATTAAAAATCGGGAAATATACCTTTCATAGAATTGGTCGAAGTTAAAGAATTTCCGAGATCCCTCGAGGACATGCGTTCCTGGCTGCGCTGGGCCACAGTCCACACCCCCCCAGCGTCCCCCGCGTCCCCCCGCTTGTTGTTTCAAATCCGTTATCGCCCCGTTACGTAGTTTCTTCCCGTTCTTATGACGTATTATATTCGTAGCATAAGTTTAATTGTTTAGTGTGATGGCTACAATGCGCTTTTTATCGTTTTTCAAAAGCTCTACTGGTCCCCTACCTCCCCCCCCCCTCCCTCCCTCCGTCACAGTTGAGTTCTCGTTCGTAATTTCCACTCGAGTAATAATTTCCACTTCGGAGTGCCTTTAGCGAACCCGACGCGGCGACGACTTCAGCTTTTGTCCACTATATTTTCATACGTTTGGATATTTTTGTAATGACAACAATTTTGATAAGCTGTGAAAAATAAATGTTATATTTATATATTTATGGACCTTAATGCTATGCAATTGTTTATTTGAATTGATTTATTTTAAATATAAAGTACGTAATGATGTAAACTAGCTGTACGAAGTTAATGATACGGAAAGTTGAGCTTATTCTGTGTTGTTATCGAATGTAATTGAAAATTTTATTTTTATTTCTTAAATTTTAATTTTATTGTATAATTATAATTAACGTGCAGTCATTATTAGTTGTTTAATGCGTTCGATATTAAGTTTATCGACTATAACCGTTGCATATCTCACTCTAAAATTCTGAAATTGACGATGAAATTAAAAAAAAAAACGTTTCCCGCGTTTACCATAGAGGTGTAAATCGAGGCCATAGACAAAGGCGAGTGAGGCCGTGCGTATGTAAAACATTATTTTCTTGGTCGCGTACATACATCTTGATAGTTGGGATTTTGTGATGTTAATAGTTCTTCGGTAATTAGAGATTAGTTAGGTTGTTGATATCGTATTCACTGCGACTAGCGTAAGTACATTTTTACCTAAGTAGTTACTTATAGGAAGCCTCACACACGTCACCCTTGGATGTAGAACGGAACTGGAAACAGAGATACGTAAAATACATGAGAAAAAAAAACAGTAATATAAAATTACATACATAACGGAACTTAATTACCGTTATAAGAATAATAATAGTTTCACCAAAAAAATTGTAGCTTCATATTTGAAATCGATAAAAGTTATCTTATTTCCTCATTACATCATAAGTATTTATAATGAGTAAAGACAATATAGAAGTTTCTTCAAACATTACATTACATAAACTTCTAACGCTAAATTAGTTGATAATAAACGAAAATATAATGATAAATTACTTGGCAACATTTATCTATATACACATATTTATGTATGCCATTTTTCGGAACATACAGAGCATTTAATTACTAATAACATATTACATACGAACGCAGTCCGTCTCTGTAGAATATCCAGTTGTTTTGCGTGTTTAGATCGAAAACATTCGTTTAGTAATAATGAATGTGTGAGGTACACCGTAGTTTATCGTTTGAAACCTCATTAGGTGATATAAGTTTTAAGTGATGGACGATTGTCGTGATAATATTCATGGTGTAGCACAATTTGTAGCGGATACTAATCTGGTGATGGCGTTATGGCGCCATTATGACAACAGCAATAATGATATGTGCATTCGTACGCGCGTGTCTATGTGTGTGCACGCGTCACTTCTCTACGAAACATCTGTTAGACCGATTCGCTTTACTTTTGTTCACATTTGTATTTTATAAGACTAATGTCATTCGTAACTTGTGTATGTCGTAATGATTGTTGCAATTGAATGGAACAAAAGCAAAGTGAACTGTTTCTATACCTATGTATAAATACGTTTTATCTTAAATTAATATAAATAAATAATATTGACAAGTGTACGTCCAAATTGTCCATGTATTAGTTAATGTACCTAATACAATATTACATTAATGTAATCATTAGCGATATTCTAGTACATTTCGTGAAAGTATCGCCACGCTGCGACGTGTCAGCGTCCGAAGCGACCCACTTAACAATTGGATTGATATCTGAAAATACTTATTTTTACTGTACACGTAAGTTATTTCATATTTTAACTGAATAAATCGAAATGGTTATTATAGTTGTATGTTTTATTTATTTAATACCCTTCAAAATCCATGTCAACCTTCAGTGACTTTAGAAACAATTCTTGTTGATTCACCATCGCTAAAATAGTCCTACTTCCAAGATACTGTCTCATGAATGAATGAATGAATGAACTGAACATGGCGCTAATCAGAACTGGCTATCTCAGTAAAATAAACTGCCAGACTGTTACAGTTATTAATTGGATACTTATCTTGACTTTTTTGTGTAACTTGTCGAAAGGCAAGCAATTGCTTAAATTCAAAACAGAACAAAGAAACATCAAACGGGAACGCATGACTGTTTTGCGGCAGAAAAAAGACCAGATTATGGATATCTATTCTAATTTATTTTTCAATTCACAGTTTATAGACGGTTGATAAATGAATATTAATATTCTCTAAATCTAAGAAAATCCTAAAATTAAATGAACCAAATAATACAAACCAGTTCTTCATTTTGTTACAATGTTGCCGAAAAATAATATACATACATATATCTTTTTATTTTGAGTACTTTAATTAAGATAAATAAATAAGAAAAATGATTTCTGTTTTGAATGTAAATGCATAAAAGGAAATTTAGTATCTAGGTAATATATTGTTCGTAAGTCAGTGCGGGATAAGCGTATACATTTGATTTGCTTAAAGATAAAGGTATTGAAAGTAGATATATTGAAACCAGTTATTTAGTTTTGTTAACTAACTGTACAGCTGTTTGATGAACGAAATAAATAAGAAAAAAGGAATTCATTATATATTTTTTGAAGTAAAACTTCTTTAGGCGCGTTAAGAGTAAAATTTAAATTGCGACAGATTCGTTACGGCTAGAGAGAGAAGATACAATTTAGGAAGAGCGAGAGTAAGAAAATAGGTAGGGCATCTCGTGAACCACTCAACCGTGGAGAGAGGCAAAGGGCAAAGCGAGTTAGGTCGTTTTTTAATTTAGTGACATCTATTAGATTTCATTTAACTACTACATTGCAAGGCCAATTGCGGTGTAAACAGTTTAGTTTCTAAAATATTTACAGAAGGTGGTATTTTAAATAAAAGTAATTATCACTAAAAATATTAATATGTAAAACCAAAGGACTTGTTCGGTAATCATCGAATACTGGCAACAACTTCTTTAGATAGAATGTGTGTGCTAATATTTATTTCTCAAGATACGTTGAAGTTCCACTTCTTTCACGTGCACCAAGCCCCGTCAGTAAATATCTACAGTCGGCATCGCTGCGCCACTTCGAGAAAACGGCACGACATGAGAACCCTCTTGTCGTGCCCGCTGGAAACTACATACCCGACCCGGTAGACCGAATGGTAAACCGTCGACGTCGCCCAAAGCACGTCATTACGGATCCTCCTGATTCATTAACGGTGCTTTTAGGCACCACAAGCATCGGTCACCGTCCTCGTCGAACCCGTCGCTTGCGACGAAGGGCTCGACGAGCGAATTAACCCACAGACACAGCCCACTGAGTTTCTCGCCGGATCTTCTCAGTGGGTCGCGTTTCCGATCCGGTGGTAGATTCTACGAAGCACTGCTCTTGCTAGGGTCAGTGTTAGCAAATCCCCAGTTTGAGCCCCGTGAGCTACACACGCTAGGGTAAGCTGAAATAGCCTCTCAAGGCTATCAGCATAGGTAAAAAAAAAAGTACCAAGTTTTTTTTTGTTTCCAAGTTCTGACATCAACCATAGAGAGAGACACATAAATGAAATGTGCTGATGTCAATGGCTCAGAATGGCTGACACTGACAGTTTGAATTGAATTGACAATCGTCGTCAAACAATTTATTCTGTCACACCACAAGTTTGTTTTTATTATAGCATTCTTGCAAAAATAAAGTATGCTAATATTATGACTAAGAAAAAGGTTTTTAAACAAATCAGAAATAATTCGGT
Organism: Bombyx mandarina; assembly: GCF_003987935.1. The sequence continues at coordinate 6,229,025 of NW_021011480.1, forward strand.
CTAAAATTAAAATAACAAATAAAACTACAAGATGTCAGAGAAAGACAAATCCAAATCGGGTGGTCAAGCTAAGCACATTCCCAAAGATGCCCAAGTCATCATGTCCATCATGAAGGAAGTAGGTATCACTGACTATGAACCGAGAGTCGTGAACCAGCTCCTAGAATTCACATACCGCTACGTTACATCAGTATTAGATGATGCAAGGATATTTGCAAACCACGCAAAAAAGAAAACTATAGATCTTGATGATGTGAGACTGTCAGCTCAAATGCAATTGGACAAGTCCTTCACGAATCCCCCGCCCCGTGAAGTGCTACTGGAGATCGCGAGGGTCAAGAATGTTAATCCTTTGCCGTTGATAAAGCCGCATTGCGGGTTAAGACTGCCTCCGGATCGGTAAGTATTGGTAAATGTAGCACACTTTAATCCTATATCTCACAGCACATTATATTAATCTTTCGTGAGTATGGACTTAGGTAATTTGAGGCCTATAAAATCAAAGGCAGCTAAATCCAAGTCTGTCAAATATTCAGGTAAACTACAAAAATCAGCCCTAAACACGTCATTACGGATCCTCCTGATCCATTGAAGTACTGCTCTTGCTAGGGCCAATGTTAGCAACTCCCGGTTTGAGAAGCTGAAATAACTGTTCGGATAGCTACGATATTCTTTATTTTAAAGCAGATTTATAAAGAATGAGAATATTACTAATAATCTGAATTTTAAATGATAAAACTTCGTTTATTAGTACTTAGTACAGAGTAAAAATAAATTTTTTGAACTGAATTTGTTAGAGATTCAGCTACATTTGTTATAACATGAAAATACTAAAGAGTGTCCAACTAACTAAACAAGATAGCACCACTGTTAATCCATTTTACGACATTAAGGCGTTTAGCTGCCTTTGATTTTATTCTCCTCATTTCTTCTAAAATCAGGATTACCTGAAATTGCTAAAGGTTCAATCACCAGGATGAGGGAAAAATACTCCACTTTAGACCAGACGTATGTAATTTGCGCACCATAAATTGATTGCAACTACACTTCAATTAAATACTGTGCTTAACATTCAAAGTTCAGTAAAGTCTTCTTGTAAACAATATGTTTAGGTGACAGCTTGTCTTATTACAATTTGTAAGTAGTTACTGATACTTTAATACTGCCTGTTACTAAGAACTCTTCGAACTTCACTGAAATAATGTCAGAATACTCCATAAACACCAATGGTTGCATTTGGGAGCCTGGTATAATAGTAAAAATGATGAATAGAAATGCACTATGGACCAATTCCGCTAACAAAGGAAATTATGGAATAATTTTAATTAATTTTGATAAGATTCCCTTAACACCCAAAGCCTCTTAATATGGCTAACTTGTAAATCGCTGCATGACTACAGAAAACGTTAATTTTTCCAGTTACTGCCTGTCATCCTGTAATTACAAACTGAAACCAGCAACCAAGAAAGTGATCACAAAAACTACAATAACCCCTTCCCCGTCCATAAAAACGGTCACCACATCCAAAGCACCTCAACAGACAGTTGTTATGAAGAGACCACCGGGAGCAATTGTGAATGTGGGCACCCCAAAAACCAGTCTCGGAACAAAACCTGTATTGAAATTTTCATCAAGCAGTAAAGTAAGAATTTGGTTTGATTTTAAAATTATAGAATAGATAAATAGACAACACTATGCTTTATCATATTCATCACAGATTGGAACTGTTAAAAAGTGGTTTCTTTATTTCCTAACAATAATTTTAAATGTTGAAAACTGATAATCTATATTATGATATAAACAAAACGAAATTATCTATTTTGTCTAATTAAATTTCACCTTATATTTGATAATATCAAAATTGCGTCACCATTTTTTTATGATTATGTATTGAAATTTACATTATAAATTAAAACTACTTTTAATCTTTCATTTTTTATTTGCTTTACATTATTTCTGACATTTCTGTAGTTAGCACAATATTTAAATGTCAATGAATTATATTGCAGGTAGTAAAACCAGCTGTAAGAGTGACAGCTGGTCCTTCCTCACAGGCTCCTATCAAGATGGAGACAGACGAGCCAATGAGCCACAAACGGAAAAGAGAAGATGACGATTATGATCTATAAATAATTAATAGGATCACGATCTTTCTGTCTGGAATCAACATTTTGATATTAAAAAGTATCATGTGTTTAATCCCATGTTTGTTTAGTGATTAATTCGATAAAACCTAATGATGCAAATTGCTCAGATTCTATGGTTTATATGACTAAGGGTATTTTAATTATTACTGTAGGTAGAAATGAAAAAAAAATGGAATTTTTCCTAATGGTTTTTTTTAAGTGAATCGTATTTCAATGAAACCGCTTGCCAAAAGTTCTAAAGATAATATAATAACAGAAAGATTTAAGTAAGAGAATCTGAGATGCAAAGAGTCACTGTCTGCTGTCTTACTGTGCCCTGTAATTTAAGTAAGATCTGGAGGTGAATGCATACCATTTTGATGCATAACTAGATTCTTTTTAATTTGTGACCTTGTGAGCTTGGCTGCCTTGCAAATTTTGAATTGAATTTGATATTATGTTGTAGTTTTCTAGATGAGAACAAGATATCTACAGCGATTTAACATACATTTAAGAGGCATTAAAACAGAGTAAGATAAAAATGCATTCACAGAACTTGATCGTCTACTATTATTTTATATCTTCAAATTTTTTGCAAGTCAGTCAAATGTATCCATTTTTTTCTACCTCCTGTTGCATTATTCACTAGCTATCGTTGATAGATATCAATTTCATGGACACATTGAGCTCAACCTCTTTTTGTAATAGGAAATAAAATCAATTTTGTGCTAAGTTTAGGATAAGTTATATAAATATTAAAGGTTTTTTTTAACTTTCTGTTTCATTGTTTTTTTTAACTTTGTGTTTTATTTCATTCTTGTCTAGATCACGGATGAGCAACACGCGGCCCGCCGACTTTCTCGTTTCTGTTCTGTTCTTTTCTTGTTTGTTTTTATCTTGCATTAGTAAATGTAAATTCTTTACCTTTTTTTTCATTTTTTATTCTAATATTATATGTAAAGCTTCGTAAATTATTATTAGGAGTTAAAAAAAAAATTTAAATTAGCCAATTGATTCAAAAGGTTGCTCACCCCTGGTCTGAATTTTTTTAATAGTTCGAGGCATGGTTGTGTTTTTAAAAGTCCTGCATACTACATTGGTATATGCTAGGTAGGGAAGTCATCATTTTAATTATTTATGGAGATAAGTCAAACACAATCAATAAAACTTGAAATATAATTTATTCTATTAAAATTTTTGATATTAGGTATTTCTGAATATAAAATATAACTAAAAACACAGTGTATATGTCTTAGATCTAATGTTGTTTATGCTTAATAATATTATTTCTTTTCGTATTTGTAGAAACCTTCCCCAGTCTTCACACCTAATTTTCCTTCAGCAACAAGCTTTTCTAGCAAGGGTATAGGTTTGAACAGTTGCTGATCCGGAAACTTCTTGTGCCAGCCATCCAAGATAAACTTGTTTGTGTCTAAGCCAACATAGTCGGCCAGTTCTAGTGGACCCATGGGGTAGCCAGCGCCGAGCTTCATTGCTATATCAATGTCTCGAGCTGATGCATCTCCTGGAAATGTTCAGTGTGGTCAATAGTTTCACAGAGCAAGAGGTCACAAGTTATGTTTTTTATTTATTGCTTAGATGGGTGGACGAGCTCACACCCCCCTGGTGTTAAGTGGTTACTGGAGCCCATAGACATTTACAACGCAAATGCACCACCCACCTTATAAGTTCTAAGATCTCACTCAGTATAGTTACAACGGCTGCCCTACCCTTCAAACCGAAATGTATTACTGCTTCACGGCAGAAATAGGCAGGGCGGTGGTATCTACCCGCGCGGACTCACAAGAGGTCCTACCACCAGTAATGTGGTACCAGTGTGTGGTAATATACCAAACCAGAAATAGTAATGGAGATATTCACATTATCATGTCCGATAAACACCATGTGGGCAGTTATATTGATCTTATTTTAATTATAGTGTTTGTAAGAAGTTAGATATATGTATTTATTATCATAGAAAGCGGAGCGGCTTATGCCGACCTAATGGTAAATTATTACTGTCACAAGACTGTAGCCTGTTAGTGAGGCTACTTATTCTCGCATATAAAGGATTACTGAGTGCAGGTTGCAGCAGGTACATGTGTGTTTAAGTTTGTAAATAACTAGATAAAATAATAAAAAAAGAATAGTCAGAATATCAGAAATACCAGTGGTACTTGTAGTATTGTCCTATGGCATTTTGTTATGGGGCAATGCGGCCGATGTAGAAATGATATTTATTCTGCAGAAAAGAGCTATACGTGCTATTTATAACATGCACTCCAGGGAATCCCTGGGGGAAAATTTTAAAGAAATTAAAGTTCTCACTATGCCATCCCAGTACATCTTTGAAAATTTGATGTATGTTCGATGTATTGAGGAGTTTCCTAAAAAGTCTGACTTACATAAAATACTAGGAGCAAACACAAACTCGTTGTGCCGATGAGTAGGTTACATAAGATACGAAATTCATTCGGGTGTTTGTCTGTGCGCCTGTACAACAAAATCCCACAAGATGTTCAGAACCTACATATACATAGGTTTAAGAAAACTATTAAAGAACATCTGTGCAATAAAGCTTACTATAAAGTCAATGATTATCTAGAAGATTGCACAAAGTGGGAATCAGTTGCTCGCTCCGGGCATTTCAATATTACACTAATTGTTACGTTATAATACTCCTTGTAAAAATGAATATTTAAAAATAATCTAATATGTATTTAAGAAAATAATAATCTATATTTAAAAAAAAAAACATGCCCGCTGAGTTTCTTGCCAGTTTTTCTCAGGACGGAGACTGGTTTTTGTGAATTGGCGGTAGTTCTTTTTGACGTTCCACAAGTATGTACTTTCATTTATGTTGAATAAAAAAAAATTGATTTGATTAGATTTTTTAATTTTTTTTTATTGCTTAGATGAGTGGACGAGCTCACAGCCCACCTGGTGTTAAGTGGTTACTGGAGCCCATAGACATCTACAACGTAAATGCGCCACCCATCTTGAGATATAAGTTCTAAGGGTCTCAATTATAGTTACAACGGCTGCCCCACCCTTCAAACCGAAACGCATTACTGCTTCACGGCAGAAATAGGCAGGGTGGTGGTACCTACCCGCGCGGACTCACAAGAGGTCCTACCACCAGTACAAGTGAGTACACCAAAGCCAGTACCTACAATTTCCTAACTTTTTCAACCCTTGTTTATGGTGATTAATATGTCGCACAAACTACACCAGTAGCTCTATCTTATTTAAACAAAGATCCTTTCGAATCATCAAATACTTATAAAAAAATATCTACAAACCTCTTTCGTACAACCTAATGGCTTCACATATGTAAGGCACCAACAGTCTATTCACAACGAAACCAGGGGTGTCCTTGCAAGTGATACAGGTCTTGCCGACAGACTTTCCCCACTCCATCATAGTTTTGTATGTAGCTTCCGATGTCTCACTGCCTTTGACGACCTCTAGCAAACGCATCACTGGGACCGGATTGAAGAAATGAAGACCGCCAAATCTGAGGAAGATACTCTTATGTAAATATTTATTTAGACAGTTCATGTTTGTGTTCCCTTCTTCTCAGTCGTACACTACTGCCGGAGTGGTCGTGGTTACGTATGTCTTAATGCTTGGTTGCGGCTTTTGAGAGACTTTTCCATCTCACTCTATTTGTGGCGGTATGTGTACATTAGTGTGTTCCCTAGAGACTCCGAAACGACTGGACCATCTTTTTTTTTCTTCATATGCTGATAGCCTTGAGAGGCTATTTCAGCTTCTCTTTGACGTGTAGGTGAGATCATGGGGCTCAAACCGGGAGTGTTGCTAACACTGGCCCTAGCAATAGCAGTGCTTTGCAGAATCTACCACCGGATCGGAAATGCGACCCACTGAGAAGATCAGCACAGGTAGAAAAAAAAAGATGGTCCAATCGTTTTTTTTTTATTGCTTAGATGGTTGGACGAGCCCACAGACCACCTGGTGTTAAGTGGTTACTGGAGCCCATAGACATCTACAACGTAAATGCGCCACCCACCTCGAAATATAAGTTCTAAGGTCTCAATATAGTTACAACGGCTACCTCACCCTTCGAACCGAAACGCATAACTGCTTCACGGCGGAAATAGGCGGGGTGGTGGTACCTACCCGTGCGGACTCACAAGAGGTCCTACCACCAGTGATTACGCAAATTAAAATTTTGCGGGTTTGATTTTTATTACACGATGTTATTCCTTCACCGTGGAAGCCAATCGTGAACATTTGTTGAGTACGTATTCCATTAGAAAAATTGGTACCCGCCTGCGGGATTCGAACACCGGTGCATCGCTACATACGAATGCACCGGACGTCTTATCCTTTAGGCCACGACGACTCCAAAAGTCTCTAGGGGACACACACATGAACTGCTTAAATAAATAATGATATAAGAGTAGTGTTAGCAATCTCCCAGGTTGAGCCCGTTAGCTTGCTCACACGTTCGGTAAAGTTAGCATAACCTATGCGGGTATAATGTAAATGACTCAGACTTGAGTCGAGGATATTTATTATCAGAAATATTCAAGATCTTCAAGAGTGTCTTATAAAAGTTTTACTTTATTAAATATACCTACTTGTCTTTCCTTTTTACGACGGATGCAATTTCATTTATAGATAGAGAAGATGTGTTTGATGCGAAAATAGTGTGACTTGGAGCTACCTGTAATATAAAAACGAAATAGTTATTGATCATCATAATATTATATTGATATTGTAATATAAATCAATCAGGCTATGGACATTCTCAAGATATGTACCTACGAGTATATACAGGGGTATATATACTATGTACATTGAGACTCGAAACTTCGTGTCTCAAGGCGTATAGCCGCATTTACGACTCTGACAAGCAGTAAACATTAGGCGGGTCGTAAATTCGTACACCGATCTAAGCAAAAAGAAATCACAAATTCGCATGTTTTGTTATGTGGCCTTATTTTTTTACTACGAATCATATTACGATACCGGTGCGTAAAACATTAAAGGTTGACAGAAGAATATTTTGTTCATTAAGTTAACAAGTTGAAAGCCACGCGGCGGACCGGTGGGCCTAGCGTTATATACCATTGGGGACCAAGCCAAAATCAGAGAATCTGTAATTTTTTATCAACTTGAGATTTTCGTTCAAAATTTATAAAATGCTATAATTTTCCAGGGAAGCTAAAAATTAGCGACTTTAACTGTCTAGTTTTTAAGATATATTAATCATTGATAAAAACTACAATTTTCTATTGGATTTGAAAACCAAGGCGTTCGATTTGCCCTATGGGCTACGTGGCTAACTTCTTGTAAGAAGCGTTTACGTCGGAACCCTCACGAGGCTCACGGGTGACCCTCATGGCCTGAACGGTTCAGTAAGATAAGGCTCACCAGTGAGCACCGTGGCCTGAATTAAAAAACTCTATTTTTCATGCGGCATCCTATGTGTTTAAAGTACCCTTTATTCCGAAGATATTTACTTGGGAGCATTTTTTTTGTTAATTCGATTATTGTAATAGCATCATATGCAGTTTTCTGCTTGAAATTCTACTGTGTACAATTTTCTAATGATAAAATGTAGACTGTCAGTCTACCTTGCAATTTCGCCTGCTCAGTGGAAGATCTTCACTATATTAACTATAGTAAATAAGACTTATCTGGTGATAATTAATAAAAAGACCTCATAGATATCATAACATGAGTGTAGCTCACCTTGAGATATAAACTTGAAGTCTATAATTGTTGTTTATCCCCTTCATACTCAGGCTGGTCTTACAGTTTCCTAATCCCCAATTCGCAGTTTTGTAACTTTTATATTTTTTTTATTTTTATACTTATTTATCAATATTATTCACTTCAACATTGAAGCTTACTGGTGGTAGGGCGTCTTGTGATTCTGCACAGGTAGGTACCACCACCCTGCCCATTTTTACCATGAAGCAGTACCTAATGCGTTTCGGTTTGAAGGGTGAGGCAGCTGTTGTTCTATAAAAACTGAACCCTTAGAACTCATATCTCAAGGTAGGTGGTGGCGGCATTTACGTTGTAGATATCTATGGGCTCTGATAACCATTTAACAACAGGTGCCTTGACCTCGTCCACCCACCTGAGCAATAATAAAAAAAAGCTAATCATAAATGTGTATTAGGAATCCATTTCCTTTGAAAAATAGGTATAAAACTTGACCCCAGAGATAGTCATATAACTCTACACGAGTAAAGCAGGCATCTTACTCTTATCAACACAGGTGGTTTGCTATCATTAGTAAGTCAGTTTTTTTTGTTTTCTAGCATTGGGGCAATTATTACAGGAATAGATAAATTACTTTGCAAAAAATTTAAGCTATACTGCCAACCTAAGCTACACTAATTCAATTAAACTAATAGTAACTAAGTAAATATAATATCGTTAGTGATTATGAATAGTGAATAAACCTTAAATGAAAAATTTATTAAAAGTTCTGGACCATTCTCACTGCTTATCAACTATATTTTTTTTTATTTAAGATCATATTGTTTACTTTTCTATTCAAAAATAAACATACATAATGGTGTAAAATCTAGAAAATAAATATTATCAAATAAAAAAATACATACGCCATCAAGCTGCTTAAACAATTTATGCTTCACTCCAATATTTTCAACAATAGCCTCAACAACCAGATCAGCAGATTTGGAAGCCTCTGCTGCATCAGTTGCAGTATTAATCCTTCCTAGTGAGTCATTCACAAATTTCTCTCCTTCTTGGGGATTATCTTTGTACATCTTCTTTGCGACCCTGCTGAGGTTTGTGCCAATGCTCTTCTTGGCTTTAGCCAAAGCATCATTGCTGACGTCAACTAGGGTAACATTCTGTCCTGCTTGGGCAGATACCTAGAGAAGGGAAGGAAATTTGTTTCCATGCTATTTGCGCTTTTGTATTTATCTTGTTCCAGTTAAATTTATAATATTAATAGAATTTATTAAGGCTCGTAACATTTTTCACAGCTTTCATATTAAACAGATTTAGAAAATTGAATATTGAAAGTTTTAAATTTAATCAAAGTTACTTTTACAGTCCATTCACAGTAATTGAAACAGTTGTTACTGCTTTTATTCAATATGTTAAAGAATATATACTATCTAATCGAATATTTTTTCTTACCTGGGCTATGCCGGAGCCCATTAGACCACCTCCAATAACCGTTACATTCTTGATAGCACTTTGCATTGCAGAGGAACTTGAAAAATTTCTTACGATAACTTTAAACTGCATCATTTTCGAATCTATTTATAAGTTAGGCTTATAAAATAGAACAAATTATAAAAAAATATTAACAGTGTAAAACTTAATTCCAAAGTTCATTTGATTATGCTACTAGGTAGGTATTAGGTATTGGATGCACGGGTGGCTATTAGTTGTTAGTTGTTACTATGTACGTACCTACAGCTACTAGTTATTTACGAAAGTCGTTTGATTGTCGAATTAAAATTATGAGCTGTTTGAATTTATTTAGTTAGCGTTGTATAGTATACCGAAAATAGCGTACAGCTTTACGTTTATTCTTGTTTTTTAAATCTACAAACCGATTAATATTAGAAACGGGAAATACTAAAATCTTACTTGAAACTGAATTCACAATTTCCTGTGCTTTTAAATAGTCGATAAACATTACGTTTTTTTTCCCTACCTAAGCTGATAGCCTTGAGAGGCTATTTCAGCGTAACCTTAACTAGTAGGTGAGCTCACGGGGCTCAAGCCGGAGTGATGCTAGCACTGACCCTAGCAAGAGCAGTGCTTCGCAGAATCTACCACCGGACGGAAACGCAACCCACTGAAAAGATTCGGCGAGAAACTCAGTGAGCTGTGGGTTAATTCGCTCATCGAGCCCTTCGTCGCAAGCGACCGGTTCGACTAGGACGGTGACCGGTGCTTGTGGTACCTAAAAGCACCGTTAATCGATCGGGAGGATCCGTAATGACGTGTTTTGGGCGACGACTGTTTACCATTCGGTCTACAGGATCGGGTATGCAGTTTCCAGCGGCCATGACAAGAGGGTTCTCATGTCGTGCCGCATTCTCAAAGTAGCGCAATGATGCCGACTGTAATACTTACTGACTGAGTCAAGTTCCAGGTCATCATGGAGATCCACGTTCCTGAGGAACCATGGTGCTCCGACGGCTATCCTGCAAAATCGGGATGGAATAACCGGAAGGGGTTTCAAGTTAGTGCGGGCCGCGTGAGCGAACACTACGCTTGCATACATCATGACGGGGCGTATGCAAGTTTTGTAGAGTTTTGTTACCTTATACAGAGGGAAAGTTTGCTTTGTAGACACGTCCTAATATGAAGGCGGCATGGTCGCGTACCGTTATGATGTGGGGATGGAATGTCATCCCTCTATCGAGGGTGACGCCTTGGTATTGGACCTTCGAAGCCCGCGGTATGAGCTGGCCAAAGAGAGTGATGGGGCTAACGGCGAGGTATTAACGCGCCTATTAGGGAGTGGAATGCTCGAAGTCGTATTCGGAAGGCGACCCCTTTTGAAGAGCACCGCTGTGCTTTTCGTGGGGTTGATGTCAATGCGCCACTTCCGGAACCACTGTCCCATGGTGGTTACTGCGATCTGGAGTCGCCGATGCAAAAGCGACTTGTTCCTACACGAGTAGTAGATAGCCGTGTCATCGGCGAAGAGCGCTAGATGGGTCTCCGGAGACCGGGTTATATCATTGATATACAAACTAAATAATAACGGGGAGAGCGCGGAGCCTTGCGGGACTTGGGCCGTCAGAAGACTGGAGCGAGAGCGAGCTCCTTCTACTCGATATCGAAACGAACGGTTGATGAGCACGAGTCTGTTTGGCAATCCCATGTTGTACAGTTTGTAAATCAAACCGTTGTGCCAGACTTTGTCGAACGCCTTCACGATATCAAAGAAGAGGGCTCCGGTCGGGATTTGTTTACGCCTATTTAGCCCTATTAAGATGTGCTCCGTGAGGCGGTGCACTTGTTGTATGCACGAGTGTTTGGCGCGGAACTGCTCGTCTATTATTATTTTGTTCGCGGTAACTAAATCACAGAGGCGTTTCCGAAGGAGTCGTTCGTAAATTTTGCCTATCGCTGGGAGGAGACTAATCGGACGGTACATTACGTAGTGCCTCATATTTATTGCACAGGACAATCGCTTGTATCTCTTTACTTTCGTACAGACAGACTTTAGGCTCGTCTTCCTATCTAGTGCTTTAAAAAATATCCAGTGGTAAAATAACTTAAAATAGTACCGTATCAAGTAATGAAGTATGGATGGATATGTGAAATTATCCGGACTTAGTTTTGTTTTTATCTTTTGACGATATAACGTAAAATTTAAGTAAACAGGTTTGGAATGTTTGAACAAATGGTATAACTGGAGTGATTGAATGATTGAATCTATAAAAGCAAAATGAACGACATCGTCGAATACAAAAATCGATTAGAAAGAGAGAGAAAAACCCAAACTAAATTCATTTGAGAGCTAACTTTACACTGAACGTAGTACATATTGTGAGGAAAAATTTTAAATATAAAAATTGTTGTAATGTTTTGAATAATCCATACTTTAAAAAAAAACACTTTTCTAACGTTTTTGAACGTTGTTAAATCATATGTTTGTGACGTTAGTAGGTAAATGATTCTAAATGACAATTGATAGACAAAATTTCCCTAACTTTGCAAATAGAATATTAATTACAAAAGGAATCAGAGGTGGTTTGCATTTTAAATAAAGATCGTCATTTTATTTATTGAAAAAAAAAAATGAGTTTCACACCGCCAGTATTAAAAAAAGAACGTATTTATGACAGGTAAGTCCATAATACATAAGAGTTACCAAATGATAACAATATTATCGTATGTTTATCAACATATATGGACTTTGTACTTGCTTTACCGCTGATTTATGTTAATTCAACTTGAGTGGGAAGTTAGTATTTTTGCACCTGTACACGTCATTTACCGGCCGGCTTTAGAAACGATAAGAAGAAATTGAAGATGAATAAAATTTTCGTTTTGACTCGGAAATTTTCGATTTCTACTTCTCAGAATGCGATTAAAACAGTTACAGTGATCGGCGGGGGCCTTATGGGCTCAGGAATCGCTCAGGTAAGTGATGTAGATTTTTTAAAGTTAATTTGGTCTATAAGTGGTTTAAATTTTCTTTAATTAATACTCACTTCAAGATTTCAGAAATTTTACGCAGGTTTACTGTGGTGTTTCATCATAATTCAAATTAAATAATGAGGTAACCTAAAAAGCTTATAAAGTGTTTCGGAAATTTTATAGTGCATGATTCAAAATGCAAATTAATCTAATTATCAACATAGTAAATCAAACGGAAGATTTTGTAAATAACAGTTCACTCCTCGATAAATTTTCTTCATAATTGTAAAGTTAAAAAGTGACATGTCATTCTCTTGAGAATCTCAAAAAATAAAGAGAATCTGTATATTTATGTATTCATTAAGGTTAATATCTTAAAAGTAATAACATAAAATGAAAAAGTGTTAGTACAACACAAAACTGAGGAAATGTTTTTATTGAAATAAGAATCCTCAGTATAAATCTATCCAGCCATGAATCTAACTGAAATTACTACTTTGTTTTCATTCGTCCGGTGTAGCAGTATATTTGCCTATTTTTGTATCTAACTCCTTTACTCCTATCTTAAGAACTGTACAACCAATTGTAAACTCCCATGACTGCATTTCATTATGTGGCCTAAATTAGCCAACTAGCAACCGCTTAGAAAGTACGAGAGAGAGTGTCAAAAGTAATTGAGACTTCAATGTTGTATATTTAAGCTCATGTTACCTGTAAGCTAATTAAAAGATAAAACCAATAAGATACCCCAAAATGATGAAAAATTTAGGGCATGCCAGAAAATGTACAGTAAATAATTGCATATTTAGATATAATTTTGAGTGGAAGTTCGATTTCAAAACTCAATTGGAAATCAAGTACATTTACCTATATTTTGTTTGTTTTTCTGAACAGCATATCCTGAGAATCTTTGATCAAAACCCACTCAAAATATCTTCTTCATAACAATTTTGTTGAAAGTATCTTTCAAATGATAATAAAGAATTTTCTTTCTTCTTTTCCACCTGATTATTGAAAAGGTAGCTTTCAATTTAGCTTATTAACTCTCAATTTTAAATCATGTTTTAATTATTAGAACAAATAAATTAATTGATAAAATTTTATATTTATTAATGACAAATGAAATAATTTCAATTCTGATCTGGACTTAACTATACAAAAATCTCTCTAATGTCAAAACATGAAAATCAACATAAAAAATATTTTAAAAAAACCCTGTTTTAAGCGTAAACACATCTTCGATGAAGTCTCACAATAGTTATATATAGCTAGTAACTTTATTGTACTGTTTGTTCTCGTAACTACTCTTTTCTGAAGGTAACAGCGCAGGCTGGCCAGACTGTGACCATAGTAGATTTAGAGCCGGAAATACTCAATAAAGCCCAGAAAAGTATCCAAGCCAACTTAGGCAGGGTAGCCAAGAAACTGTACAAAGATGATCCAGGTAAAATTGAAGGTTTCGTCAAAGAATCCCTGGACAGGATCAAAATATCCACGAAAGTTGAAGACAGTGTGAATTCGGACTTGATTATCGAAGCCATTGTTGAAAAACTGGACATAAAGCAGGAGCTATTCAACAAACTTGACAAAGTAAGACATATTGTCTTTATTCTCATAAAATAATAATTAATTGCATAACCGTAAATGTTGGGATGCATGTATATACCAGTTGCAGGTACCTCCTCTTGTCAAACTTGTCAAAGAATTGTTTGAGATATCATACCGTAGTAGAGTTTATCCATACTACCTGGAGCCACTGCATTCATCCACAGTGCGTTTCCAGAGATCTTTTTGCCGCGTACCATCCGGCTTTGGAATAAGCTCCCCTCTTCAGTATTTCCCGAGCGCTATGACATGTCCTTCTTTAAACGAGGCTTGTGGAGAGTACTTAACGGTAGACATCCACTTGGCTCTGCCGTATGCTCGTCTGCCTGCACGGGCAATAAAACAAAACGTTATCAGAGCCTACAGATGCGACTATGTCGTCGATCACCTTGAGAAATGAGGTCGTAATCTCAATATCAATCGAAGAGACTTGGGTTCACTGGTGTGGTGACTAAATCTTCGTTTACTGTGAGAATGAGATATTTTTTTGGGATAAAAGCTAGTCTATGTCCCTGACTGAAAACTATTAATTAAAAAAAATGTCTATTCTTGCTTCGTTACGACATAAGTAAACAAGGACAAACAAACACGCTTTAATATTTATAATATTTGTATAGTGTGGATAATAAGGTATATCTTTTGTTTTTAGTTAGCACCTGAGCACACAATTCTAGCCACTAACACTTCATCAATATCAGTGAACGCTATCGGCTCGGGCATCAAAAGGAAAGATAAGTATGTTGAAGTTTTTATTCACTTATTTGCTTATTTTATTAAATTACATACAGAAGCATTAGTGGCATTAGTGAATCCATTGAGAGCATTTTTGCGGGATAAGCTTATTTCTCAATAAATATTACGTTAATTGACACCTTTTTTTTCACCTTCAGTTAGGTATGTGACTAATGAAAGGTAGTCTCAGTCTTGCTATTATGCTAAATATTGAGTAATATTCGAAATCAGGTTCGGAGGCCTCCATTTCTTCAATCCAGTACCAGTGATGCGACTCTTGGAGGTTATAAAAAGCGATCACATATCCGAGGACACTTACCAGACCATGATGGAGTGGGGCAAGTCTGTGGGCAAGACTTGCATCACTTGTAAGGACACTCCAGGATTCGTTGTCAACAGGCTCTTAGCTCCGTACAGTGCTGAAGCGCTGAGGATGTACGAAAGAGGTGAGAATGGATTGTGGCATTTGTTTATTTCCCGCATTCTGAAACTAGAAAAATCTAGTGCTAAAAAGCACAGGCAGGGTAGCCCACTGAGTTTCTCGCTGGATCGTCTCAGTGGGTCGCGTTTCCGATCCGGTGGTAGATTCGGCGAAGCACTGCTCTTGCTAGGGTCAGTGTTAGCAACTCTCCGGCTTGAGCCCCGTGAGCTCACCTACAAACGTTAGGGCGAAGCTGAAATAGCCTCTCAAGGCTATCAGCATAGGTAGGAAAAAAAAGCGCAGGCAAAGCGGCGACCGCAACTGTCAAGAAAACGGGTGCCCAAGTTTTATTGGTTTTGGATCGATTCAGTTCTTAAAAGGGTTGTTTGATTATGTCTTTTCTGACTACCGTCATTTGTAGTATGTGCCAGTTTTTACTAGTCCCAATACAAGATTAAAAATATCAAAAATAGAGGTTTATGCGTGCTGTCATAAAAGAATAGTGGGAAAGACATTTAAGTAATATTAAAATCGGTGATGTGGCCTTATAATACCTACTTACTACCCAATAATACAGGCGAATAATGCCTTGTTTCTTTTTTTTCATTTTTGCAGAGAAGCTGGTTATGTGGTTACTGGTCCACACAAAGTTAATAACGGGAAGGCAGACAAGAGTTCTGTCTTTTATCTATTCTAGCTTCTCCTTTACTTTTATGACTCTGATAGTTGGACGTGCTCATGGCCAACCTGGTGTCAAGTGATTACCGGAGTCTACTGGACGTAAATGCCGTCACCCACTTTAAGACATGAGTTCTAAGGTCTCATTTTTAACAATACAACGGCTGCGCCCTCTTCAAACCGAAACGCATTAATGCTTCACGGCAGAAATGGGCAGTGTGATGGAACCTATCCGTGTGGTCTAGAACTATTGGTAGTACCCAACTGGTAAAGCTCACGGGTTAGCGTAACTGCTAACTCTATCCCTAGCAAGAGAAAAGTGTTCTGCTGAATCTACCACCGGATCGTAATCGTGATCCACTTAGATCCGGCGAGAAGAACAGCAGATTTTTATAAGTCTTAATTACGTAACGGCCTTCGAGCCGAAAACCATGCCTTCTAGGCAGTTATTAAGCAATATAAATATATAAATTGTGATTTTTATTACCCGATCGAATTTCTTCTTCGTGACTTACACGGTACACGGCTCTCGGTATGTGTTCGAGGCATTTGAACACCGCTTTAGTCCCATTGTTCGGTTACCGGTGCATCAAGCGTCTTGACTACTGTTGACCCTGGTGTACCAGTCATTGCTTAGCCTCTATCGTTGTTTCATCTCATTTCAATGAAATAACAAATAATATATACCCCTCACTAATTCAAGGTACTTTTGTATCCTCGTTTAGGAGTTCGAACAGGGATCATCATAATACATTTTCGCTATCATCACAAACGATGTGAGACCTTTCATAATGAAACACGCTTATCTATATGGTTTATTCTATTTACTATTTGTATGTCTTGTTTATTTAAGTCATGAAACATTTTCTAGTAGTAGTAGTAGTAGTTTTATTTTTCCAATTGGGATAGGCAAAGGTATTATACCATTCAGCCTAATCTTTTATATATATTTGTTTATATGAAAAATGATATTATGAAATGAAATAAAATGAAATGAAATCATATGAAATGAGATGAGATATTATGGGATGAAATATATAATCTCAGTAAAATGGTGGTCATTTACTGAGACTTTTTTAGTGGACAAGTGTTATATGGATGTTACTTAGATTTTATGGTGATTCATCAGAAAATGCAAGAAAAACTCAACTCCCTAATTTCAACCGAAAGCATATGGGTGTTTATTTTTGGCGCGAAACGATAGAAAATCACGGCTTGAAGGGTTGAATAGCCATTGTATCAATGGAACTAGGACTTCGTGTTTATAAAGGTGGCTGCAGGGCTTGTGATAGGGGATCTTAATTAAATCAAAACGTTGATCGAAATACTAATCGCGAATCATTAATTATTTAATTAATTTTAACTATTCTTTTGCACATAATCAAAACACACGGTATAGTATTATATGGTTAATCTTTGTTTTGTAGTATATCTGTGGTTAGCTAGCCGCTCATTTTGGCGCCGAATGACGTCACACTTATTGAAGATGCGCTAGGCTGTGCTACAAAAAAAAAGACTTCCATTAGGGATTTTTTCGGAAATTGAAATGATTCAGAAAAAAAAGACTATTCTATTAGGATTTTTTTTCGAAATTTAAATGATTTACGATCGAGTGACCATGCGTCCGATGTTATAACGATTGATTCCGTTGCAGGCGACGCGACCAAGGAGGACATTGATATAGGTCTAAAGTTAGGCGCAGGGTTTCCTATGGGTCCATTTGAGTTGGCCGATTACACGGGTCTGGACACGAACAAGTTCGTCTTGCAAGTGATGCACGAGATGACCAAGCATCCGGTGTTCGAACCCATCCCGCTCTTGGATAAGATGGTAGCCGAAGGAAAGCTTGGCATCAAAACCGGCGAGGGATGGTACAAATATAAGAAATAGATTAATACATCACCGATTAGCGGTAGGCAGCGGCTTGGCTCTGCCCCTGGCATAGCTGAAGTCCATGGGTGACGGTAACCACTCACTATCAGGTGGGCCGTATGCTCGTCTGCCTACAAGGGCAATAAAAAAAAAATCAACACCCAACGGGTACGTTACCTCGAAAATTCCTTGACCTCGATTCAATCGAGGTCGCGTTATTGATCACATCTTTACAATCAATATTCTAAATACTATTAGTGCTGCTAGAACTCGATTGATGTAAAATACAGGAGATATTATACCGATTTCTCTACGTTCGGTTGAGTGGCATCGAAAAAGTTTGAGTGTTAAGTCCTGAACATTAAAATCTCGAAGTCGGCTGAAGGTCAGCTTGAGCAAGGCCTGTCTCCATAGAGTCAAACGATTATACAGATCATGTCGAGGGCTGAAAGGCTATTAAAGGAAGATTTACGCGACATTTTTGCAACTTTACACAAGAGCTATTTAAAGTTTAAGCCACGTCCTTACGGATCCATCAGCTCCAATAGTTCTAGCATTAGACGCCTTCAGCTCTAACACCAGGAGCAGGCTTAGGGACCCCGGCAACCGTACACGTCGAACTCGACAAAGAGTTCGAAGTGCAACCTAACCCATGCTTCAGCCCGCCGAGTTTCTCGCCGGGTCCTCTCAGCGGGTCGCGCTTCCGATCAGGTAGTAGATTCATTCCTCCGGTGGCCTCCGGGCCACCAGTCATAAGTATCACCATAAAAAAAAAGAATGGAAAAGATATCATTAAAAAAACTTATTCAGTTACTGGCTGACCCGGCAAACGTTGTTTTGCCATATAAATTATTTCTAGGAAAGATAAATAACCTATATACCGACTGCAGCGCCATCTGCCGGGCTGATTTGTAAATCTAAAGCGTTCTCGAATCCACCTGAAGGTACACAGAAAATTTCAAAATCGGTCCAGCCGTTTAGGAGTTCACTGACAAAACCCACGCACAGAAGAAATTTATATATAAAGATTTGAATAGAGTAAAATTAATTGAAGTTCAATTAAATACATCGAACTGTTCATGCTGACATCAAACTAAAACGCAATTAATAATTAATTACAAATAATTAATTACATAAATGTCGCGTATTAAGAGAAATGTCGCTTAAACCAAATAGCCTTCACCACTCGATATAATCTTGTTACTTTGTATCTGTATAAGTTAAATGAATGTCGACAGTTCATTTTATTATTTAAATTTTTGTTACTACATATGTTAACTAAATAAGAAAAATTAAAATATTTTTATGTTCATAATTATTTACGAATAAGCAGCCAGTTATTAAGATAATAAAAAGAAAACATTAAATAATCGTATCTAACGTATTTTTTGAGATATTAAAAATTTACAGTACACAAAATATATATTATTTTTCTTGCTTCAGTCGGTGGATGAGTTTACGGTTACCTCGTGTTAAGTAGTTACCCGAGCCCATGGACAACAGCAATGTAAATGCCGCCATCCACCTTGAGACACGACGTTTGAGTCTTAAGTGCTTATTGTACAACGAACATGCGTGGTCCGGTAACCACTTCACATCAGGTGATTGTGGAGATACTTCAAATCTCCATGCAATAAACAATACTAAAGTGATACTTTGACTATTTTTTCTTTTTTTTTGTTCTAAATTTAAATTTATTATTCCTTATTTTTTATTTCTTCTTAATTGGCCCAAATCCGATTCGCTTTCTAGACACATTTTGTACTTCTAGTGCAAGTCTGTCAACATGATGCGGTACCGGTGTGCTTAGTGCAAGTTTTTTAACGTTCTCGATAGCGTAAAAGTTAACCCAATTATGTATGCAATTGGAACAGCGCCCCTAGCGGCAAACGCACGCAAACCATCCCATTCCATACAAATATGAGCTAACTTTTACGCTATCGAGAACGTTAAAAAACTCGCACTAAGTACACGGATTGCAATGTGGAAACAGCTGGCACTATGTGTTCATTGTTGTTTCGATAATTATAGATCACTGTAAATATACATAACTGATGTTTTTCTTTTTTGCGTTAATGTTGTGGTCTTTTATCCCTCTAGAATAAACATGCTCGGGTGTGTGGCAATTCGAATTTAAATACTTTGTGGTTGTTTTAAAAAAAAAAAAATAATTGTGATTTCTTTTGTATTTTTTGAGAATAAAAAATTTTTTTTTTTAAATCTATATTCAGGTTTTTATTTACCCGTCCGCGCTTTGAATTGACACATGACGTGCGGTACAGATTTGGATCTGTCAGTATTGCATACGCGCATATTTCAATGCGGTCGAGGTCTTTTTTTTATGTGATAGAAAGCTTACTGGTGGCCCGGAAGCCTTTCCGGCCTCCGAAGGAGACCTACTAACCTGAGAGCAGCTGCTTTGCGGATGAATGTACTACCGGATCGGAATCGCGACCCGCTGAGAAGATCCTGCGAGAAACTCAGCGCGGCTGGCGTTTAGGTTAGGTTGCACGTCACTCTTTGCAGAGTTCGACGAGTACGGTTACCGGGATCCCTCCCTACTCCTAATGTTAGAGCTAAAGTCGTCTAATGCAATGGTTACACATATATACATATTATATCCTCGACGTTAGTAATGGGTTAGTAGTGTCATTGCTTAATTGTATATTGTGAATAAAATGATTTCCTTACATTATAAGTTAGATTAGTTTTCGTTATCGTGTTGTTTTGTCGTATAGTTGTAAGGAACGTTGTTGTACAAATTCAGCACTATATGTCTTGTTTTGTCGTGCGCACATAACTTATGTTGCAAGCCAGATTTTGTTTCTTTTTACGTGTGTTTTTTGTGTATCTTTTTAGCTTGTGATGTGTATTGTAAGCCTAATAAATAAAAAGATATAGCCAGACCTTGACCGCGATTTTCATCCGGTAGTAGATTCATTCGTGAAGCAGCTATTTTTGAGCTGTTAGGTTTCCTTTGGAGGCGTTCGGGTAGCTGTTAACAAGTCCCACCCCTCTGGCTGAGCCCTTGCTCGCTCACCTGTCCTGGCGAAACTGGAAAGGCCTTCGAGTCACCAGTAATCTCTCAAACATAAAAAAATACAATATGTGTGGCGCTCCTTCAAAAGATTGCATCATCGATCGTAGGCAAAGGACCCTACGTATTGAGAGCTGTGACTGTTTTATGATTTGTTTTATTTTAGCTTTAGTGAAAATTTTCCCCGTACCTACACATTACCACATTAAAAAAAAGTTACAGAATAGCGGCCAGCTATCGTTTCTATCTCAATTATTATGCCACGTTAATTATACCTACAGGGTGTCTCAAAAAGGATATATCAAGCGGAAAGGTCTATCTACAGCAGCAACAACATAGATTACTTTAAAAATGTTAAAAAAGATCTAACTCGCAATTAGTAGTGTCATACAAAAACTGACTTATTGCTTCTACTGTTCCATGATAGTCTAGAATACATGTATACGAGACATGAGTTCTAAATTTAAGTTTTCATAACGGCTGCTGCACCCTTCAAACCGAAAAGCGTAATTGCTACGCGCCAGAAATATGCAGGGTTGTGGTACCTACCTCTGCGGACTCATAAGACGTCCTACCACTAGTAATTACGCAAATTATAATATTAACGGGTTTGATTTTTATTACACGATGTTAAGTATTCCTTCACTTTGGAAATCAATCGTGAATATTTGTCAAGTACGTATTTCATTAGAAAAATTTCACCTGCCGCGGGACACGAACTCACCTGGCGTCTTATTATTTAGGCCACGACGTTGTTGCAGAGAGCGGATCTTACGTAAATCCTATGTGGAATGTATTTCTTTACTACCATCGCATACGCATGGCATAACTGGTACTAACCAGTAGTTTCTGTATCGGAATTTCTTTACTAACAACGCATAAGCATAGCAAAACTGGTACTAACCGTTGCTGTATGACTAGTAGTTTCTGTACCGGAGAGTGACACAAGCTACTTTTAATCCCGGGAAAATGCAGCGTGTTTCATTCTCACCGAATACCAAATTGATCGCTGGTGAAACCCCGGATCATGTCCCAGTAATTATATACATTAGCTGTACCCGGCCGTTTCGCTGGGCATTTAAAATTAACATTATCATTTCTCACCCCCACAAGGTTCTCATCATTAACGCCCCCACGACTGGTGTAGGGAGTCCAACACTCGTATAAATATTAGCCTATCCATTAAATTCATGTATATTCTACATGGACACCAAGTTTCAAGTCAATCGGATGCATGGTTCAGTAGTTATAACGGAACATCCGTAAATACCACTGTAGATTTATATATTACCATAGACTATAGATATATATTGCCACTGTTTTTGAAGCTTTAAGACGAAGACTGCGTATTTACAATAAGCACAAATATATACTATAGATAGAAGCAAATCTCTGGCTTCTGGTAGAGAAGTGCTGGTATCCCTCGCTCGGGGCGCCGAAGAAAGATATAAATTCTTCGTTTTTGTATCACTGATTGATTAAGAAGTACCAAATAATTGTTTGCAGACAAAACAAAAGAACTATTATCAATTCCCTGCAGCACACCACTAAACAAAAATTCATTCTCGTACTAAGAACTAACTGGCTAGAACCTGGGTTCAGCGTTTCATATAAATTTAAGGAGCTATGAAGTTGCCAGGTGCATCACATAATTCAACTTGTTGGACGGTTAAATTTGAGGGGACTGGGTTCTGTAGGAGAGGGGCTATGTAAAAACATTCTGCTTCATGGTTAATATAATTATATTGCAAATACTTTGTACACTATTACACCATTATATTTTACTTCTTATAAAACTCTTAGATGTTGCTCTGACCGTGTCTTGATGCGAAGTCATTGCATAGATTATACACTTAATATATGAGTCATTGTCTTCACTGACGAGAAGACAATTGTTTGTTTTAAACATTTAAAATAATTCCAATATTCGAAATCTGTAACCTTACATGTGTCAAGTGTTTCCGGCCATTACTTTCGTATTCAAACTACAACACAACTAATTGAAAATGACACAGTATATTTTTTTTAAAGAACAACCTCACAGGTACCATTTGAAAAAGTTTCACTCACAGATGTCAAACTATGAAGGTTTTATGTCAATTCGAAGTACCTATTACAATAAAACGGCAATTTCATACTTTAACCCCTAGTATATCGAAGTACTTTATGGTGAAATCCGATCTATGATATGCCAGAGAAAATCACGAAAAAATTTAAATTATTTCTATTTTAGTTTTTTTTTTGAAAAATCACATGAGCAACATTTTCACAATTTACAGGAAATACGTATGCGCAATGATAGTTTATCGTAAGATAAAGATATTGTTTACGATACGAAAGGGGTTTTATCTTTAAATAAAGCCAATTTATCTTTTGTAATGAATGTTCGATGTTTTAATCTCAGTTTTTACGCGGGAAATTCCCGTACATAAGGAATGTTCGCTTCTGAAATGATTTTGCGCGTCCAAAATAAATGACAGGCGCCACGGATGATAATAATATATTGCCTAACCATAAACACATTTTAGTAAAAACTATTTACGATATCATTAGTTAGAAAGAAAAAAACTGGTGTGCTTGCAACCTGGTGTACGTGAAAGAAGTGAAACTTCTTTTGCGGTGTGTAGTGCGAGTATAGTGGTTTTCTTCATTTTTCATCCTTAAATCAAATTTCTCGCCCTACCTCGTACGACCTAGGTCGCTTTGTCCTTTCCCTCTCCACGGTCGAGCGGTTCGCGAGACGGTCTGTCTATTTTGTCTGTCGCTCTTGCTTTTCCTAGATTGTATATTTTCTCTTTAGCCGTAACGAATCTGTCGCGAGTTAAATTTTACTCTAAACGCCCCTAAAGAAGTTCCACTTCAAAAACATTCGGTAACATAAGGGTTTCCCACCATAGCAATGTATAATGTATTTGAAAGATCTGAAATCATATAATGACGAAAAAAAAAACGTGTGATTTAACCGTAAAATTAGTTTTAATTACGAAAGAAATACTGTTTCGATCCAAAATTAGTAAATAAACTTTAATTGGCCTTAATGGTTTTTCCCCTGTGTTTATGGGCGCCAAAAACGTTTACGAGGCAATTACAATAAATACTAACCTGAATAACCGATATATCTCATAAGCTTATTTAAAATCGAAGAAGAAATCTGAAATCGTAGTAACGTCTAGACAAATAAAGCGAATAATAAGATGGGGACTTTTTTGTCACCCATATTTCGTCAAATAAGCATCGATAACTGCATTATATCTATCCTCTTCAATAAAAGCCAATACAAGAAAACATGAGTATTTAATAGTATTTATGCACTTGATAATCTAATCACAATGATTTTGTTTATAGGAGATGCGTCAGCAGAAGATATAGACACCGCTATGAGATTAGGAGCGGGTTATCCGATGGGTCCCTTAGAATTGGCTGATTACACCGGTCTAGACTTGAAGAAATCCATTCTTGCCGTCATGCTTAATGAAACAGGGAACCCGGTTTTCGAACCAATTGGGGTTCTAGATAAACTGGTGAAAGAGGGGAAGTACGGACGGAAAACCGGCGAGGGTATTTATAAATATAATAAATGATTGTATAAATTTATTGATTAAAGTTTATTTCGGTTTATTGGGCTGTTTTATTGATACTAGTTGTCACCCGGTAATCGAAATTCGACTATAATTAATTGAAATTATAAGTTTGTACACTATTAAGACTCATTCTCATTCAAAGACTTCTATAATCATAGATTTCGCCAAGACTACACTTTAGACAAATATTAATAAAGACAAACAATATTTAATCTATTCTCAATTTGATCCACATTTGATCACAAACTTTAAGCAATAAGAAATGTTTGACAATAAACAAATAGTATGCATGCGTGTGTGTGTCAATACATAGTAGTGTGTGTAATGTCTTTTTTTAAAGATTTAATGTATTATTTAAGAATATAAAAAAAAAACAGCATTGTGCACTCCTTCTCTATATTCTGTATAAGTGTGGAAATTTTCATAGTCCGAGCAATTTTCGTAAAAAGGGGTACAAAGTTTTTGCTTCACGTATTAATATATAGATGACAGAGCTACGAGTATACTGTGCGCCACTGCAACGTTAAAGTTATTTCGATTTGTTTGCTTGATGAGTGGTCAAATGTGATGCTCACGACGCAGTGCCATTGAAATTGTTATTGCGATTCTAGTTGTCGCATTTCTCAACACAGATGCAGGTCGCTAGGCAGTTAAACGTACCAAAAGGTATGAGCACCCGTCTTGGGATAATGTGACTTATCCCACTTTTAATTTGGAGCCCAAAAATATTTCATGGCAGAGATATAAGCGTTGGTTAGGCGGGGGATCGGCCCGAGAGAGCTCCAAAATGCCTTGCATTCAGTAAAGTAGCAAAGTAATCTTAAATTGTATTGAATCTGCGAGTTTTTAACGGACTTAAAAAAATAGGCGGTTATCGATTCGACTTTAATGAGCAGTAATGGGTTCCGGTTTGAAGGGTGGGGCAGCCGTTGTAACTATACTGAGACCTGAGAACTTATATCCCAAGGTGGGCATTTATGTTGTAGATGTCTATGGGTTCTAGTAACCACTTAACACCAGGTGGGCTATGAGCTCGTCAACAAATCTAAGCAATAAAAAAACTATTTATCTATGCGTGTTCTTCGTTCTCTGTTTAGTTAAAATTTTGTACGTATTAAAACATGATTGTTTTTTTTTGAACTATCTTTGGTGACCCGTACTGCGGTGTCAGTTTTCAAAGCATTATCGTTAAAAATATTTAGATCCCGAGAACTAAGTGTGTTTGATTACGTGAGAACTCCTAGTTTGCGGCCGATAAATGCGGAACGTTTGTTTCTACAACGCGGAAATCGTTCAGAGAATTAAGCTAGAATCGCACATATGCTACTTAGCCTCTCCGACTAAGTCATGAACGAGGTCAGACACTAATCACGGCCTAGACTTTTGCAGGCGAGAGGTATTTTTATTGTGTACACATATATTGGGTACGTATCACCACCCGATCTAATTACCTATGGCGCTGCGTTCTATGATGGGCGCTACTGACATTCAACGCTACATTTCGACTTTTTTTTATTGCTTAGATGGGTGGACGAGCTCACAGCCCACCTGGTGTTAAGTGATTACTGGAGCCCATAGACATCTACAACGTAGATGCGCCACCCACCTTGAGATATAAGTTCTAAGATCTCAGTATAGTTACAACGGCTACCCCACCCTTCAAACCGAAACGCATTACTGCTTCACGGCAGACATAGGCAGGATGGTGATACCTACCCGTCCGGACTCACAAGAGGTCTTACCAACAGTAAAAAAACTTGTGTCTCAAGATTGGTGGCGGTATTCAAATTCTGATGTCTATGGGTTTCCGGTTACCACCTACTAGGTTAGCGGTAAAACTACCATTAACTGATTAGCTAACCACTAGGTTAGCAGTAAAAGAAAACTTATAAACTATACACGCGTTCCCAATGCGAACGTCACAACATGAATGTTATAAGGTTATATGAATTTTTATTTTTGGCACATTCCGTGGCCGTTTTCAACATCTATCAATAAAAAAAATTACGTTTCTCGTTCATAACTCGACTGCACGATGCTCTGAAAAGCAGTTTCTATTTATAATAAAATACATTTTGATTAATCAAGACTAGGGAATACCATCGTGAGGAATCTTTTCTGATTGTCATAAGAGGTAACATTTTGAATGTTTTATGTAGACTATCTCTGAAGGTACTAAATAAAGTATAAAAAAAACGTTTACAAACGGCTTATTAACTTTTTTTAACACGTTTTTATTAACTTAACCTTATCATAACTTTTTTTTAATCTTTTTTAAAATAATAACAACTCAGTAACTTCAATACGTCCGATTAACTTCAAACAAGGATGATGACAATAGATTAATTTTATTACAATGGCTGATATAATATTCGACTGAAACCATGAATCTAATTTTAATTCGTTTTGCTGTTAAAGGGTTTTTCGTTTTTAATCATAACTAGATGATGACCGAGCTTTGCTTGGTTTTTTTTGATAACGCCATCTTGTTGTGTCTTTAAAGCGGTTAGTTGCCCTCAATTAAAAAAAATAGTATTATTATTCGCCAATAGATGTCGGGAAGAGTTGATTATTGAAAACACGAATAAAACAACATTTTCTGAAAATAAATCGTAGCTCGATCGATTTATCGCCCCCGAAATCCCCTGTATACTAAATTTTATGAAAATCGTTGGAGCCGTTTCCGAGATTCAGATTATAGAAGTATATAATTATTAATATACAAGAATTGCTCGTTTAAAGGTATAAGATAATAATAATGATAACTGGGAACATATCACGCACGGTCATCCCGCTGTAATTTTGGATTCCCTGTGTTATGGGCATCGGAGACATATATGTTGAAATATAAACATGTATAAATAATAAACACCCAGAGAAAGAGAAATCAATCTATTCCATCACACCTTTGCCCGATGTGGGAATCTAAACCTCAAACCTCTGCACTAATTAATTTATAGACATATTCAATTCTCTGTCTGCACTATCGAGTTAGCCATCAGTCAGTTTTTAAAATAAATATATTCAATTAAGCTTCAACTTGCTTAGTTACTAAATTACACCTGTATATTTTAATTCAAATCGAAGTTCCGATGAAGATATCCTTTCTTGGTGAAATTGGCGTGTAACTCAAGATTTAAATACTATGACGATCTTTTGCCCGGCTATTGTATGACAATTCGCAAGCCGGTCCACCTGTCAATGAACTTAAAATATACGAGTACGTATCTATATGAGCGCGGTTAATAGTTTCTTAACGTTAAATAGGCGGCCCAGCTCCTGGATGGTCCCCAATCGATCTGTCACGAAGATCATTCCTACACCATAATTGATTGTATGACCAATACATTATGTATTACCGCCACCAGGCTTGAGATACGAGTTCTAAGTCTCAGTATTACAGTACCACGGCTGCCCGAACCTTCAAACCGAAATGCATTACTGCTTCACGGCAGAAACAGGCAGGATTGTGTTCCAAGCAAACTCACAAGACGCCTGCTACCATTTGATACATTACTTATGTACTTTTTTCTGTTCTTTTCTTACCCATTTGACTCCATACAGAGGAGGGCCGTTCGAATCGTCGATAATCCCATTCTCGCGGATCGTTTGGAACCTTTGGGTCTGCGGAGGGACTTCGGTTCCCTCTGTATTTTGTACCGAATGTTCCATGGGGAGTGCTCTGAGGAATTGTTCGAGATAATACTGGCATCTCGTTTTTACCATCGCACCGCCCGCCACCGGAGTAGAGTTCATCCATACTACCTGGAACCACTGCGGTCATCGACAGTGCGTTTCCAGAGGTCTTTTTTGCCACGTACCATCCGGCTATGGAATGAGCTACCCTCCACGGTGTTTCCCGAGCGCTATGACATGTCCTTCTTTAAAAGAGGCTTGTGGACAGTATTAAGCGGTAGGCAGCGGCTTGGCTCTGCCCCTGGCATTGCTGAAGTCCATGGGCGACGGTAACCACTCACCATCAGGTGGGCCGTATGCTCGTCTGCCTACAAGGGCAATAAAAAAATAAAATAAAACCGATACTCACGTTGTCATTGGCTAAATAAACGGTTAAGAATCTAGAAGACATTCTAGTTAATAATGTTATAATTTTTTATAAATAATGAAAAAATTTCTTTCTTATTACGCCCCAGAGACATATTTTCGCGTTAAACTAATTCTTATCGTTTGGAAGTGTTTAGAGAATAAACGCACCTTGAAGAGTATCAAGTGGTGGTATCTACTTTATTGACAAAGATATTGGAATCCGATCACGCAACGCTGTGAACATTGCTATTTTAATAAAAGATATCGATTTAGTGGAATTACTGTTAGATGTTGAGTGAAAACCTGTCAATGGTTAGAAGTATTATAATTTATTAGGTGTAAGTACATTAAATATCTATTGTATTTTCTGTAAGTTTACGTAATAAATAAAAACGGAATAAAATAATATATTACAATGTTTATTCACATTAAACATCAATCATCAGGTTTACCACTGCCGCGAATTCTTGCATTTATCGATTTAGACAATTTGTATCTTGATTTATTGCTCGATTAGATAAATCTTGTGGCCGTGAATATTGCCAAAGTCTTTCCGTTGCCTTCCACAAGCCGCCGTGTCGCGTACTTGAAGTGATTTTATCTTTCTAAACAGCAAAAAGGTATTTTTGTTAAACGGTCCCATAATTTCATTTAATTAAACCTGCTTGTTGTTTTTTTTTCCGTTTAATCTGTGTAAATAAAAAAAAACAATGGTGATTTGTACGAGTGAAAAAATATCACTGTGATTTTTAAGATAACAACTTGTTTGTACTGCGTAGGTATGTGACATCCGTATAAAGGAATGTGAGAAAAGTGATAGATTCTGTCGGGGACAGATAGGTAGATTTGATATTGATGATAGATTATCGTATTGAGTTTTGTTTAGTGATCAGGGATGCTGAGTTGTGTACGGGGTCCTGGTTTAATTCTCCGTTGGAATCACTTTAAGAAATACATATATTCTAAATTCGATATCTGGATGTAGACCTTTTCCAATACGCATAAGGCAGGAGAAAATAGTAACTAGGTTGTTCAGTACATAACGTTTAGTATTTAGCATAGAGGATCGATAATAGGTCAATTATGTTTCGTTAGCCGTTTCAGTTCACCTACAGCTTTTGAAATGTTATTCATTAAAAATAATATCAGATATAGACGCTAAAAAGTTTAAAACTAACATCTATTTATTCTAGGAAATATCATACGTTCATTTGATGGACAGGAAGCAATGTAATCAAACGTTATTTATATCTGAAGGTTGGCTGCGATATTTGTAATAAATAGGCTGAGCTTCGGGAACTGTTGGTAACCCCAAGCACTGGTCATCGTTCTCGTCGAACCCGTCGCTTGCGACGAAGGGCTCGGCAAGTAAATTAACACATAGATTCAGCCAACTGAGTTTCCCGCCGGATCTTCTGAGTGGGTCGCGTTTCTGCGAAGCACTGCTCTTGCTAGGGTTCGTGTTAACAACAACGTCAGGTTTGAGCCCCGTGAGCTCACCTACTAGCCCAGTGACGCTGATGTGGTCTCTCTAGACTTAGCTTAGGTAGGAAAAAAAAAACTGTTGGCATAGTCTGGGCTCATTATTTGGACCCTGAGCTAAGATAAACTAAGAAAAACAAAGGAAATTAAGTTTTGCATAAACTATTAAAATAAACAAACACCTTAAAATACAGATAGCATTTATATATTTTTTAAACGTTCAAAATATTGTACACGTTAAAAGCAAAAGATATTTAAGTAGGTTATACACCGAATTAAATTTTTCATAATATGATGAAATATGTAACTTATTGTTGAATTAAAAAAAAATTATCAAGGCTTCACGCAAGAATAGTCTTTGTCAATGCCACAGATATTATAATAATTGAATAAGTACTTGTGCAATGTGATGGGTTTTTTAATTTATTTGAATTTGATTTAAAAAAAAAGGATTCATTAACAATTAAAGAGACAGTTTAATCTCGCGATTATTTTAAAAGAGTGAAAAAATTTTATTGTTTAAAGTGGCTTGATCATTATTAGATGGAGCGACGACCTGCGCAAGGCAGCTGGCAGTAACTGGATGCGTAGAACCGAAGATCCGTTTCAGTGGCGAGCTTTGGGGGAGGCCTATGTCCAGCAGTGGACTGCCGCAGGCTGATGATGATGATGATGATCATTATCAATGTCAAGATTTTACCAACATGCCAACTGATAATATTGACTTTCATAGCATGTGTATCTTTCGGCCACGACCCACACAGGCCTTGGTGGTTAGCGTCGTTCATGGACATCGGCAATGCCAGAAGCGTAGCCGATCCGCTGTCTATCGGGAAAGGTTTTAAAATTCATGTCTTAGTCATCAGATCAAACTAGTGAAAGTGTATATATATATATATATATATATATATATATAGTTAATACTAGCACCGTATTTAATTTTGGAGCAAATTGATTTCTAGGAACCCGCAGTGATTCTATTCTGCTTCGGTGGCGGTAAAATTGGATGACAGATTAATTTCTAACTAGAGGTCCCGCAGTAGTTGAAATTCGACTATAATTAATTGGAATTGTATAATAAGTTTGTACATTATTATGATTGTATTTTATACTTCTATAATAACAAATTTCGCCAAGACTACAAACAATATTTAATTTTAGTCTATTCTCAATTTGACAACAGACGTCAAAAACAAAAGTTTGACAATAAATAGTATGCATGCGTGTGTGCGTCAAATACATGGTATGTAGGTGTGTAATGTTTTCTTTATTGATTTAATGTATATTTTATGCATTATTAAAAAAAAAATATTAGCATTGTGCACTTCTTCTCTATATTCTCTATAAGTGTGGAAAATTTCATACTCCTCCGTCCGCGCAATTTTCGTAAAAAGGGAAACAAAGTTTTTGCTTCACGTATTAATATATAGATAATCGACAATTATAAATTCGCATTCCGTTTTAAGAACCCGCCCTTTGTTATTACGGCTTCCATTTCAGAATACATACACCAATAAGTACTTATATTGATTATTGTTTTTCTATACAAGTTTTTATTTGTGTCTTACCCTATGTTTCTAAATAAATATATTTTTTGTCTACCTATCTGCCAGTCGCTTCGAGGGTGAATTCTGGCTTCTCTGTGACCTCCGGTTTTTTATTTATACGGATCGAAAATTGCGGTGTCATTAAATTTACGACACATTCAAACTTTAACACACCGCGTTAAGCAGATCCCTTTACGAGTTTACGAATTATTGATAATAATTACGAAGCGGTAAATAATTATTGCATTGCTATTGCAATAAAATAATACAATCTTGTTTTTGTTTTATATCAGCCAGCGGTCTGAATACAGAAGGTAATCTTATCTTATTTCTTATTACGCTCGCATTTATGTATAATTGTTGTGTTTTTATGTGTTATTTACGTAATTATGTACAATATTGAACATTTTACATTGAGTGCATATAGAAATGAGTATTAACAAATCTGGTAGTAGCGTCAGTATTGCAGAAACAAAACTATGGAAAGCTATCGCTATGCACGTTATATTATGCAAAGAGAGGATGACCTTGTGGCCAAAAGGACCCTGGGTATGAAAGTAAATGGTTATGTGAAAAGGGGGCGTTCTAAAAAGATTCGGATGGACTGTGTGAAAGAGGATATGCCAGAGAAGGATCTCAGTGCAGAGATGACGTATTATAGGTCTGAATAGAAATAGAGTAAATGCGGCGCCTACCCTACATATTGGTATTCCACTATTCTATTGGCAAAAAGATGAACATTGAATTTTGTATCGTATACTAGCGATTCGCCTTCGCTTCGGGAACTCTTAATTTCTTATTGATCTTATTGAAACTCTTATAATAAATTATTAAGGAGCCAGTTAAGCAAATAGGCTGGTTTTCCAGATGTCGAATATCACGCTCGACTGAGGAATTATAAATGAGTAAACTAATGCTTATTAGTATTTTCTTCGGTCCTATTGAATCGTAGACGTAATTCAAACTATTTTTGTGGATTAATCTTGACAGTTGTAGAAGCACAATAATGTTTTAGCGTCCGTGACCATAAAAACTGTGAAGTATTCGCAACGTCGGAAAGAATATAATGACGAAAAAAAGACGCGAGATTAAACCGTATTATTTGCTTAATTTTTTTTATTAGCTTTAATTGTGCAAACGCTTATTATTGAAATAAATGATGATTTTTAACGCCATCTTGCGGTTAGTTGCCCTCAATTAAGAAAAATAGTATTGCTGTTCGCCAATAGATGTCGGGAAGAGTTGATTATTGAAAACACGAATAAAACAACATTTTCTGAATATAAATCGTAGCTAGATCGATTTATCGCCCCCGAAATCCTCAGTATACTAAATTTTATGAAAATCGTTGGAGCCATTTTCGAGATTCAGATTAATATACAAGAATTGCTCGTTTAAAGGTATAAGATAAGAAATCTCACTGATTATATTTATTGCAGGTCAAGTTCTAGATGAGCGATGCGGCGGAACGACCAAAAAGGACTAAAGTGCGCCGACAGAGGTCCATCTATCAAGTGCACTATAATATCGAGAAACGCAACGACGAGCTGATGACGAAGCCCCTTGCCCTGCAGAAAGGGCTTGAAATCCAAGCCTACGATCTGCAGGTAGCCGGCCACAGAAAGACCGAAGACACCAAGTACTCAGGTACAGTGTATTATGATTTATGAAGGATTTTATAAACTCACAAAAAAATCAGGCTGTTATGGGCTTGATGTCTTTGCTCCTGAACAGACGACTTTTTTTTTAAATTTCAGTTCAATAAAATCACGGGCTCTATTGCGAATTTGTATGAGAATCTAATAGAAATAATCTATAATAAATATCTGTCACGATTACGACATTAAAAACAATAAAGTACATTAATTAAGACTTTTGACAGCATTGTAATTATTATCTCAATAGTATAGAGAGAGAGAGAGAGAGAGAGAGTGCGTAGAATATCTCACTATCTCTCTCACACGCTCGATAGTTTTGACGTCATCAATTATGACACGAATAGTTATTTTTGATAACATTTTAATGTGTTTTTAATGAAAACAACAATTACCCTATTTCTAATTTTGTAATTAAAACTGATTGCTTACAATTTGAAAAGCAATATATGATTATCTGATTTGCTTGAGTGAATACATTACATTTTATCCAATTAGTATGTTGTTTAACATACCATAAATAACTAGGTTGGTCAATTATCAGCTATGAGATTTTTTTAACTAGTTTAACTTAGTCTTATTCTTCCTATCCATTCATTTTAATAGGTTGCGAGAATTTACTGGGTTAAAAAATACAGATTGAATAGAAAGACACCGAAATCGATCTTAAATTGATTACCTACCTCAGTGGTCGGGGAACCGGGGTAAATGACCCCAAATGGGGTAAAATGAAATTTTGGGGGGTAAAAATGAAACTTTTGTGAGTAAAAAGTCTATATTGAAGTGGAATTCTTTAAAATCGTTGTTATTTCAAACTCGATGAAACGAAATGAAACGAAACGAAAAAATTTTTTTATTTTATTTTTCAAAATTGTCATGGCGTCTATAATATGAAAGATGCTAAAAAGAAGGGATTTAGTTTTTTTTATTCTTCGCCATGGGGTAATATCAACTTACCCAAAAATATTTTGGGTAATAATTAAAAAAGTTTCCCGACCGCTGACCTACTTATACTGTTTTCATGGTCAATACCCGTGTGGGAAATACTTATTACGTTCTCTTTGCAATTCATTGCTTGGTACAACAACAACAATAAGCGCATGTTTGACGTACCAATGTTTTTTTTTTAAATTTCTTAAATTGGTGTACGTGCTCACAGCCCACCTGATGTTAACTGGTCACTGGAGCCCATAGTACAACGTAAATGCAGTATAGCTACAACGGCTGCCCCACCCTTCAAACCGAAACGCATTACTGCTTCACGACAGAAATAGGCGGGGTGGTGGTACCTACCCGCGCGGACTCACAAGAGGTCCTACCACCAGTAAATCGTAACAATAGTTTGCCATGCCATCAGGTTTATTGCAATGCAGTAACGGAACAATCCTGAAACCCATAATCAAAGAGTCCCAGAGACGCGAGGTAGATTTCTACGAGCGCATGTGGTCATCGTCCGATCCTGACCTGGTGGAACTTCGAAAATGCACGCCCAAGTATTTCTACTGCAAGAAATACACTTACAATGGCTACGAACAGGAGTATATTATTCTGGAAGATCTGACGAGGAGGATGCTCGAGCCTTGCATCATGGATGTTAAAATTGGTAAGTGCTATTAGTCTCTGATGTTGGAAGAAGTAATGTCCCATCTACTATACGAGTAGCCAAGCTAGAATAACTAAAACTAAACAAAATTCCAGCTTGGCTACTCGTAAATATAGTAGACGGGACATTGCTTTTTCCAACATCTGATTGTAGCTATCACGGAATATAAGTTTAGAACAACAATGTTCCCTCATTTCGGACCCTCCCGATCCACTAACGGTGCTTTTAGGTACCTCAAGCACCGGTCATCGTTCTCGTCGAACCCGTCACTTGCGACGAAGGGATTGACGAGTAAATTAACCCTCAGACACAGCCCACTGAGTTTCTCGCCGGATCTTCTCAGTGGGTCGCGTTTCCGATCCGGTGGTAGATTCAGCGAAGCACTGCTCTTGCTAGGGCCAGTGTTAGCAAAGTCATCAGGTTAGAGCCACGTGAGCTCACCTACTCGTTCTGTGAATCTAGTATAACCCCTCGAGGTTACTAGAATATGTAGGAAAATAAATAAATTAAAATAACATTCGGACCCTCGGTCTACAGAATTACACCCACTGAGAGAAAAACCTCTTTGTCGTATAATCCCAAAATTCTTCTTATATTTCTGAATATAGTTTCAGCTCTGCGAACATGGATCGTGGAGGAGAAACGTATTTCTTAACAGGCTTTTACTTAATTTACGGCCCAAATGGAGTTAAGTAGTTCCGGGAACCCATAACCATCAACAACGCAAATGCCGCCCTCCATCTTGAGACACGAGTTCTAAGTCTCAGTTCTAAAGTACAACGGCTAGCCCACCCTTCAAACCGAAACGCATTACTACACATGTAGACTCGCAAGATGCCTTATCACTAATGTTTTTACCACAAACATAAACGCACGCACGCACGCACGCACACGCGCACATCCACCCGCATGCACACATACACGAACACACTCACGCAAAATAGATTTTCGAAGAACAGAAAAAAACGTAGTAACTATAAAAAGGTTTTACTCTAAAATATGTTTTACAACAGAAATTACACGGAAATACTCGACAAGAACTCGACGACACTCGACATCGAATTCGTGATTCGAATTCGTGATTCTTTTAACAGGCAAAAGAACATGGGACCCGCTCGCCACAGAGGAGAAGATTAAGAACGAGCAGGCCAAGTATGCGCTGTGCAAGCAGCAGTACGGCTTCTGCATACCAGGCTTCCAGGTCTTCAAGCTGAATAGCGGGAAACTGCACAAATATAACAAGGAATACGGCAAGAAGCTCCACGGGCAAGGCGTGCGGGACGGTGAGATATTTACAATTCACTCTCCAACATTCCTTCACCCTCTGAGTTTCTCACGTAGATTCAGCGAAGCTCTGCTCTTGCTACTAGTTTTAGCAAGTGTTAGTTTAGCTTACTGCCCGTCGGCGTGTAGTTGAAATAACCCATTATGCTACCAACGATTAAGCAAGGAAAAAAAAAACCGGCATTGGAAAATTAATTTTCTAGCAAAATCGCTCTTAGACAATACTGTGATACCAGACTTTGAATAGGTACGCGTCGGTCACAGGAACTTCCCGCATAGCCTCATACAAGTAGTCGGTCCCGATCATCCTCTTCGGCCAACCTATACCCTGGGCCAGGAAGGTCAAGTACCTGGGAGTCACCTTGGATGCATCCATGACATTCCGCCCGCATATGAGAAATCAGTCCGCGGCCGCGTCGCGTTTAACCTCGGCAGACTCTACCCCATGATCTGTAAGCGGAGTAAAATGTTCCTTCGGAACAAATGTCCACGATTGACTTCCACGGTGAAGGAATAACATGTAACATAGACATCCATAATGCAAATGCCGCCATAAACCTTGAGATATGAGTTCTAAGGTCTCAGTATAGTTACAACGGCTGCCCCACTCTTCAAACCGAAACGCATTATTGCTTCACGCTAGAAATAGGTAGGGTGGTCGTACCTACCCGTGCGGACTCACAAAAGGTCCTACCACCAGTAATTGTATTTATTTGTATAATGTAATGTTCCAGCCATAAAGAACTACCTGAACGCGATAGGCGGCGAGCTGTGTCGCGCGCTGCTGCTGCAGATCCTGTCGCAGCTGTGGCGCGTGCAGCGCTGGGCGCGCGCGCAGACGGCGCTGCGGCTGTACTCCGCCTCCGTGCTGTTGGTGTACGACGCCGCGCGCCTGCGGGACTGCTGTGCCGACCACGACCTGCTCATGTGAGCACTTTTATTTTCCGGCCTGGGGCCGAACCTCCTACGAGGTCCCCGCGCCTAGCGGGCGCGCGGGGTATGTGGGACTTGACGATCTGCAAGGTGTTGGGAGCAGACCGCGGGCCCAAGGAATTTTAGGGCCCACCCACTAAACGACTCCCCTGCACTCTTCGCCCAAGCGTCCGATGCCCTCCGAGGTCAGAACCTGGATGAGATAGGGGGGTTACCGATGTCAACACTGCAACCAGACAGCGAAGCTCACCCCAAGGACGCCCGGCCGACGAAGTCTTCGAGGCGAATCGAAAGCTCTAAAACGTCGGCCGTCTCGGTACGGCAGCCCGTCAGGCCGCCCAGACGGTGCCGATGGTGCCGATGGTGCTCATGTGAGCGCTACCGCGGCCATTAATTTTTTTCCTACCTAAGCTGATAGCCTTGAGGGGCTATTTCAGCGTAACCTTAACTAGTAGGTGAGCTCACGGGGCTCAAACCGGAGTGATGCTAACACTGGCCCTAGCAGGAGCAGTGCTTCGCAGAATCTACCACCGGATAGGAAACGCGACCCACTGAGAAGATCCGGCGAGAATATCAGTGGGCTGTGTCTATGGGTTAATTTACTCGTCGAGCCCTTCGTCGCAAGCGACGGGTTCGACGAGGACGGTGACCGGTGCTTGTGGTGTCTAAAAGCACCGTTAATAGATCGGAAGGATCCGTAATGACATGTATTGGGCGGCCGCGGCCCGATGAACGCCATTCTCTTACTAAACCCGGGCGGTATTATTACTGTAGGCAGCGGCTTGGCTCTTCCCCTGGCATTGCTGGTGTCCATGGGCGACGGTAACCACTCACCATCAGGTGGGCCGCATACTTGTCTGCCTACAAGGGCAATAAAAAGGCGGTCCATTCTTACGACCGGTGCTCAGTATAAATAGACACGTTAATGGGTTTGATAACACCAAGCTAAAATATCTTCTATACTAGCCCACTAAATTTCTCGCCGGATCTTCTCAGTGTGTCGCGATTCAGTACTGACGAAGCTGCAATAGCCTCTTAGGCTACCAGCAAATAGGTAGGGAAAAGCAATTCTATTCAACATAGAAAAAGGCAGATATTTTAAAAAAGTTTATTTACAAATTTAATGCTTAACTGCAGCAAATACATCTGTCAGTACAAAACATTGTCCTCAATGCAGGTGTTTGTTCATTTCTTACGATATATTTTAGCGTATCGTAAATTTAAATAAATTATCGTTTTAATTATGCTTTGCTTTGAGACGAATCGATTCACGTAAGTTTATAGGAAATATGGCGAATTTCGAAAATATATAGAT
Organism: Bombyx mandarina; assembly: GCF_003987935.1. Next base: position 6,267,068 of record NW_021011480.1, read on the forward strand.
GAATCGTTTCTGGGTTTTTTTATTGCTTAAATGGGTAGACGACCTCACAGCCCACCTGGTGTTAAGTGGTTACTGGAGCCCATAGACATCTACAACGTAAATGCGCCACCGACCTTGAGATATAAGTTCTAAGGTCTCAGTATAGTGACAACGGCTGCCCCACCGTTCAAGGCGAAACGCATTACTGCTTCACGGCAGAAATAGGTAGGGTTGTGGTACCTACCCGCGCGGATTCACAAGAGGTCCTCTCACCAGCATATACTACCATCACTATGTATCAAACGATTATCGGATCGTTCGAAGATTATTACTATTTATTTAGATTGATATTTTATATTCACAGGACCCGCAAAACATGTCGTTCCACGCCGATCACAAGGCGTCAGTCCATACCTTCATTACACAGCGGAACTTCATTCAGTGGTCAGTTGTCCAAGACAGGTCCGGTCTACAAGAAGCTGTCTTCTGTTCCCCTGTCCCCCCTCCAAAACGAGCCCCCCCATCCCCCTTTAAACTCCCCCTGGAGCGAGGCCCTCGAAAAACTCAACCACAATCACTCCTTTGAGCATAACTATGAAGATAAGTTGTCTAAAATAAAGATGAACTATCGTGCCCTTCTCGACCAATTGAGTTCGGATTCTCCCAACCCTGACCCCTGGGGTACGGTAAAAATTATCGACTTCGCTCACGCGTTCTTCAACGAGGAGGAGGAGAGGTGTGTAGATGACAATTTTAAGGACGGTATAGATTCTTTTGTAGCGATCTTCGAGGATTTCTTGAGTGAAACTGACGATCAAATTATTTGATGATAAATGTTATTGTATATAATTTGAAAAAAAAAAGAAGAAAATAAGAACATTAATAATTGTATTAAGTTATTAACCACAGAGTTAAAAAACGTCAAAAAAAGAAAGGTTATTTCTGTGATTTTGAGGGATAAAATAGGACTGTTCCAACTATTTTAATCTGTTCATTTTGGAAGTCGTAAACTTGATTGAAATATTTAAATCTCACGTTTGTTCTATTAGTGTGCTTAGTGCGAGTTTTTTAACGTTCTCGATACTGTAAAAGTTTACTCAAATTTGTATGCAGTGTAACTTTTGCGCTGTTCTCACTTCTGTCAAGGTCAAACTGGCTTTATGGTTCGTAACCATGAAAACTTTAGCTTAGTTAAACTCATTTACTTAGTTAAACTTAGTACTCTATGTCATTTACTTAGTTAAACTTAGTACTCTATGTACCAAATATAGTTTTGAAATATTTTAGATTTAGGTGCCAAATTATGTGGTGTCAAAATTTAGGTATGATAAATAATTTTATTAGTAATTTTACTCGAGACGAATTTTTAATCGGTAGCTGTCGCCTTTTTAAATGAAGTATTTATAACCGTACTTAATTGTGTTAGGAAATTAATAAATTTTATAGGAATTTATTCAAGGATTTCAAAATGTCTTCTAGTATGTCTGTGACTTCATGAGTGTCTTGGGCCGATTTTAATGGTGTTTGTTGTGAGAGTGCTATTTTGTTTTTGAAGGTTTTTAGCTTGACGCTCTATCCGATTCTACCCCAGCCGTCCGGACCGTATTTTTAATCGGGACACAATCTACTTAAAAACCTTACTGTTATATAGTTAACTATATGTTTGTAATCGACATGTTAATTTTAGATGTTTGTTAAGTTTTATGAGGTAGTAACGGCGATATCCCGTAATGTTTTGTAAAATACTTTATTTAAAATAAAATAAAAATATATTATGACAAGATTGAAAAACATTTTTTTTTACCTCTCCTCCTTTGTGATCTTATTTAGCGCTAAGGTTGTATTAAAAGTCATGTCCGATTTAATAAGACCCACCATTTTACTGATGAATATAAAAACGTGTTCACTCCCCAAAGGTCTTCGCGGTGTCAGAATCGAACCCTCAACAAGGTTCAAGCGCGCTAAGTACTGCGTCACTAAATTATTATCGCGCTCCTATTCATTGTGCTTAGTGCGAGTTTTTTAACGTTCTCGATAGCGTAAAAGTTAAGTCAAAGTTGTATTACGGGCTCTACATTCGCCCGCGAACCGCGGCCGCGAATCACGGCCGCGGTTCGCGCATGAACACGACGTGAAAAACATAGCCCTCTACACACGCAACCTTTCGCATTTACGTTCGCGCATTTGACTGAAATGGACGTTGAAGTTGCTGCTGCTCTGACATTGTGCGCCTTAGCGTGTTACAATTATACGTTTATAAAATCAAAAAAATAAATGGAGGAGAAGAAGGTGGTGGATGACACAAATCCATCGCAACAATCCTTAACTTTTTTTCTATACGTTCTGTAGCTAGACATTAAGGAATCCTTTTTCTTCTTTAAATATGGCACAGGAATTTCCATAATTGCACTAATTTTCAGCCAGTTTAAAGGCTATTTTTAGAAATTGCATGTGATGAAGGAGTTATGTACGAAGGAAAAAGTGCAAGTACCAAAAGTTTGTTGCCCGTTTTCTCCAAAATTAACAAATATCATATCTCCTTCATCCACTCGTGTCTTCATTTAATTCATTCGAGAAGTTAAAGAATCCACCATAGGTTCAAGGCCCTTTAAGCACCGGTCACCGTTCTCGTCGAACTCGTTGTTAAATGTGTATTATCTATGATTATGACTGATAGTTCTAATTCATTTAATCAGTAATATAATTATAATATATTGATCTAATCCATAGACACAGCCAGCTCTTTCGTTTCTCGCCGGATCTTCCCAGTGGGTCGCGATTCCGATCCGGTGATAGATTTTGCGAGCAAATTTTCTCAGGTTGAGCCCGTGAGCTCACCTACCCACCCGTGAGTATCTGGAATAGCCCCCTAAGCTACCAACGAATAATTAGGGTTGTAGTGCATTATTTCATCATGAATATATAAAACTTTAAATAAATAATCTTCCGCATTCGCGTTCATCATCATAGTTTATTTAAGAAAACTGCCAAAATAATCATAACCAAAAATTAAAAATTACACGTTTTATCATACAAATATAAACTTATAATATACAAATCCTATGAAAAACTAATGTAGACACATTCGGCCGGAGTATTTTTTTTTTAAATGCAAGACAAGAATTGTAACATGTAGACAAAGATTTGCAACAAGGAATATATTTTTTTAATAAGATTTTAGTATGAAGTAATTAAGAAAATCACTTGCGGAACTTCAGAAACTTTAAACAATGCGGTTCTTGAATCTAAAATAACATCATAACGTGAAAAGACATTTTGCGCCGATGCAAATTAATACATAACTCAGTCCCGATCTCGTCGGAAAAAAATACCTGTAAGCTAAGAATCCAGTTAAGAATAATTGGATATTTATAAAGCGGAAAATGGGCAATTAACATTAAAACCGCGTCTGTATTATCGTGACGCCATTGCTAACGATAAAAGTACAAATTTGACCAAGCTCCTTTTTTCCTCAAAGACGGCTTCATTTAACTCACCTATTTTTCAACTTTATTCAATATTTTAAGTTTTAATACATAGACCGACTTTATTAATACGAAAAAATGGATATAGACAATTCAATTGAATGTAATTTTTTTTTAAACGATAACGTAATAGCAAGGACTGACAAAAAAATTTAAATTTATCAAAAAAAAAAGACAACCGGCCACAACATATTGTCATATTTAAAAAAAAAACTGGTTTGACCTGAAACTGTTTCCACATAATCGCCGTATTGTTTGGCTACTGTCAATAAGAATATTACTTGGTAGTTAAGCTGTTGCTAATCGGTGTCTTTGCCATTATGTCGTTCTAAGTGAGAAGATCCTAAATGAAGCTGTCGGCCTAACCATCAAGGACGCGACCCGTGCTACCTACTGTATGCACTTAAATCATATAGCAGCAGCATTACCTTTTTATTTACCTCCTCCTTCCTCGATGCTTCCTATCTCGCTTAGTCTCACTGGCAGAGTATACGGGTGTCTGACCACCGCAGCGGAGCGGAGAAACGGAAAAATATTAACCAATAAGATTGTACAAAATCATTTTGCAATCCTGCCATTGCCGGTCCCAAGCCCGGATGAGAAAAGAGAAGGGTTGGCGTCGGTATGCCACCTACTGGGCCGTAAAAATATAACGCTGAGCAACTAACCCGAACTAGGGCTTCAGTAGCCCAGAGGAACTAAATCGCCTCTGAAATTCTGCTGTGGAAGGACGCGGGAACCCACCACTAGCAATTTTCCCAAGAAAACCTTTACGTATGTATTCCGTAAAGGTCACGATCCTTAGCACTGAGGAACACGACGCACGGAGGCAGAGATTGGTTAATATTTCTCCGTTTCTCCACTCCGCTGTCTCGCTCCGCTCCAGTGGACAGACACCCTTAGACAGTCGTCAGCTTCAGTTTGATAGTCGAGAGAAATTCCGGCATAATTCGAATTTATAGTACAGACTACATAGTTTCGTAGTAGCAATGCCCTCTGTCGGCTTGTAGCTACAAAACCACGGGTGTCTCCATTTTTTGCGTATTCACGACACCAATGTTTATACCTACGCGAATTTCACCCCTTTTGAGAGAATCGTAGTCGGCAAAATTTCGTATAATTACAATAAAAACGCGGTTGAAATCTTGAATCATCCGTTGCTTTATTTGCTAAGATCAAATACTCATCAACTCCCTTATTTTTTATCCAATTTGTTAAGACAGACAACTCTCATATAAAACTTTTATTGAAACAATTTTTTTCCATCATTCACATTTAAGCTCCTTAATAACATTGCCAGCCATTGACAATTTTATGTGTTACCAAGGTAATGATTTTGTGAGACTGTTAACTTTAGCAAGCACTCCCAGGATGAGGTTCGGAGCTCACCCACCAGCGACGAATCATTATCATATTCTTTCATGTTGTATATGAGAAAGTACGGACGCCGGGATCAGAGCTGAAGGTAGATAAATGAATTCTGTATGTACCGCGTAACGAATTTATTTGAGCTTATACCGTTAAACGAGCAATTCTTGTATATATATACATATATATATATATATAATCTGAATCTCGGAAACGGCTCCAACGATTTTCATAAAATTTAGTATACAGGGGATTTCGATAAAACGATCTAGCGACGATTTATTTTCAGAAAATTTTGTTTTAGTCGTGTTTTCAATAATCAACTTTATGACTCTTCCCGACATCTATTGGCGAATAATAATACTATTTTTCTTAATTGATGGCAACTAACCGCTTTAAAGACAGAACAAGATGGCGTTATAAAAATAAAAAAAACATCTAGTTAACACAAAATCACGACGTTTTCCCTTGAAGGTCCTGGTCGTATTGTCGAATAGCGCCTAATAGCTCTCTATGTCATCCTCAATTGAAAAACTGGCTTTAACTGCTCTAATTTGCAAAACAAAATTCCACGTATCAATATAATTACAAAATAATATTAATGATTGCTTTTTCTTTCGAGGTTTACGTAAATGTTATTACATTTTTTTACGTATTAATAATAATCCGTGCAAAGTTAATTTTTTTATTCATTTTTTTTCCTTTCAAATATTTTTAATTACAAAAAAAAAGAAACACACACAAATGGCATAATATTATTTAAATAGCATTTTTAATCGTATTTTATTTCGTAACATTATCACATTTATATAGAGGCCGGTCGTGTCTCGAGGTAACTCCTCGCCCCTCCCCCAACCCTCCCCACCACCGCCTGCGCACGAGCTCCCCTGAGCGCGGCGCCTTGGAGCATGCACGCGTTCGTTGCAACACTGCAAAGCCATTGAGACTTCGACCTCATGGTATACAGCGAAATTCCGTTGGTGTACGTGAACATCTCCGGCATCGTGTATACGCACGCAAGAAACGGACGGCTCTAAATCTTTATAAGTCTATTTATCAGGAACTTGTTGGATATCCTTCAGGACTGACCGGGTCGGTGCTAGTGTTCCGGTCCGTAGAGTAGAACCGTCTGACGCAGATGCAGAAACAGGCAGGACGGTGGTGCCCAGCCGTGCGGGCTCGCGATTTAAAACGACGTTAGTATTTCGACTATCATAACACAGTACACAATGTCTCCAATTTGGTCAGACCATACCTGTCTCATTCACACGAGCTCAAAATAATAACAAGCGAATCCGGCACAAAAAAAAAACATTACAAAATCCAATTCTAGATCTCAAAAAAAAAAGTTCGCATAGATAACAATTTTATCACAAAAGAAAAATGTGTTTAAACAAAACAGAACCACGCAAAAATACTTCGTTCTGTTTTGGATAATCTCATTCCCCGCATACAACGCACAATAACCATTTCATATTTACAATTATAATTATTATAATAATAGTATTAGTATAATCTTCTTATCATCGTGTATGAATTAATCATTTCGAAATTTAACACAAAAAAAAATAGTTAAAAAAATCAGTAACAACACCGAGAAAACCGTGAATTTTTCTATCGAGACGTGCGAATTTTTTTTTTTACATTTTTATTACAAAAATCGATTTTTATCATAAAAAAAAAAACGATTTCTAATAACATTCATCAATAACATACGATTATTTTTTCTTCGTAAAATTGTATATAGAGCGATACAGGCGAAACGTGAACCTTGCTTGAGGTGCGAGTGGTCGAACTTGAGGTCGAAATAAATCCAATTGATTGGTGTAACAGGCGGCAGATATCCTTAAAAAATATCAAATACCTCATCTTGTTACACGACAAACAGACAGCACTGTTAATGAAAATTGCATATAGATATTTCAACGGACAAGTTTCGCAACACTCGCCCCGAAACAATATTCATGTGACGTCAGTATCACGTCTCATCTACATAACGTTACAAAGGACGGTCTCAACTCCTAGTCTATATAATCTTTTAAGCATTTAGCTAAAACGCTTCATTACAAATGCGTAATAAAAATATCGTGTGTCCTGCTCTCTCTCGCTGAGTGTCAGCGCCACGTGCGAGAGCGGGACGGACGTGGTTTCGAATTTCGAAATTCGAAAGCGGAAGTCTCATTGTGGATTCCTTCACGGCGTAGGTACCAACGAGTAGTTCGTAATTTAAAAAAAAAATTCACCAGATTATATAATAAATTTAACAAAGGTGTCCCAAAGAGAGGAGGCTAATTTTTTTTAATGGTGTAAGAAAGGATTACACTTTTATTTTAAACTGAAAATTCTTTGAACAATGAAAAATCTAAGTGTTATTGAAATTTGAATCTTAATTCATTTAGATTTACAGTATATTGTTGTGTAAAAACGAGATTACAATATAGATAACAATTATCTATTGTTCCGTTGTCAGCTTCGCCTATCGTCTCGCGTCACTCTCCGGCGACACGGCCGCAGCGAACCTGTACTTTCGAACTATCAATATGCGTAAGACTAAAAATTGGACCGTCTGTATGTAGAGCTGGACTGTACTATATCTTGGGCAGCTTGGGCGCGAGCAGCGCGGTGCCCAGGCCGGGGTGGGGCCGCGCCTTGTAGTCGTAAGCGCAGCCGTGGACCTCTGCGTATCTGGGGACGAAACGGCCAGCCGTTACGTGACGCCGTTACGTTCGCTATTCATTACGCCGAGTAAAGTTCTCTGTATAGCCCGCAATGGACACGCAACACGAGCGGGGAGCTACTGCCGGCCGTATTCGTTAATAGAGTCCATAGACGATGTGAACGTCGCCACTCACCTTGAGACATGAGGTCGGCTGCCCCGCTCATCAAACAGAAATAGGCCGGGTGTTACCTACTCGTGCGGACTCACAACACGTCCTACCCACTAGTGATTACGCAAATTATAATTTTCGTGGTTTTGATTTTTATGACACGATCTTCTTCATCGCGGAAGTCATTCGTGAACATTTGTTTAGTAACTCTAGTGCCATATATTTTTAATTTTTTTTATTGCCTTTGTAGAGAGACGAGCATTCGGCCCACCTGATGGTGAGTGGTTACCGTCGCCCATGAACACCAGCAACGCCAGGGGTAGAGCCAAGCCGCTGCCTTCAACAAATTATGAAATACTATTTTACTATTGTAGCTAATGGTTTGAAGGGTGCGGCAGCCATTGTAACTATACTGAGACCTTTGAACTTATATCTCAAGGTGGTTGGCGCATTTACGTTGTAGATGTCTATGGGCTCCAGTAAGCACAGTGTGCCTTGGTACCTGTGCGGCGCGCAGAAGCTGGCCCCGCAGCGGCACTTGTGCACGGTGGCGATGCTGAGGCGCTTCTTGCAGAAGGCGCAGCGCAGGCGGGGCGGCTTCTTGTCGGGCGGCGGGCGGTGCAGCAGGTCGTCGCTGAGGTGCAGGTGCTCGCGGTTGGCGTGGCGGCTCAGCGCCGGCAGCGCGCCCAGCGTCTCCAGCCGCGACGTGGACGACGACAGCCACGCGCCCAGCACGCCTCTGTCGACAACACAACACAACACTTATTTATCTGACAGCGTCGTGGCCTAAAGGATAAGACGTCCGGTGCATTCGTGTTGAGCGATGCACCGGTGTTCGAATCCCGCAGGCGGGTACCAATTTTTTCTAATGAAATACGCACTCAACAAATGGGTGAAAAAATAACATCGTGTAATAAAAATCAAAAGCGCAAAATTATAATTTGCGTAATTACTGGTGGTGGGACCTCTTGTGAGTCCGCGCGGGTAGGTACCCCCCCTGTTTCTGCCGTGAAGCAGTAATGCGTTTCGATTTGAAGAGTGGGGCAGCCGTTGCAACTAAACTTGAGAACTTATGTCTCAAGGTTAGTGGCGCATTTACGTCGTAGATGTCTATGGGCTACAGTAACACATACATCCACGCATGTAGCCATCAAGCACATATACCGACACGGATTCCAGTGCAATGGAGTTATCAATTTTGTTATGCATTAACTGATAATAATGCACCATAAGAGTCGTCTTTCGTCTCAGCTCTAGAGTATCTAATGCGACCATACCAGTCACATAAAGTGATGGATACAAGAGTTGCAGAGCTCAGACATCATGTTGGAGTCTCTTGTTATGGGAGGATAGCTGGACAGGTGGACGCACGTGCCCGACGAAGAGGCTCTGGCTAGGTAGAAAGTTCCGCCTATTAGGTAATAGCTCAAGGACAGCTGCTCCTGGGGAGCGACCACGGGTCGTTTTTTAAAGGGATTTTATGACCTGGTAACTAAGACCTTTAGGTCAAGTCTTATTTTTATTTATATTCTTATCTTTATGAAAAATGATAATATGTAGTGAAATGAAATGAAGATAGATGATTGAGAGACATTAATCAACTGAGATGAAATTTAATGATATGAGATGAGATGATATGGGATGAAATATAATCTCAGTAAAATAGTGGTTATTCACTACTGAGACTTTTTCAGTGGGCTCTTTGGAGGATCCCGAGAAGCTACGTCCAGCGGCTTTGTTTTATTTTCCCACATTTGTGCACTTTCACCGATATTAAACGGTTAATATACCACCGTTATTACACATTTAAACCTGAAGAAACACTAAATAGACAAAATAAAACAAATCACACGACTTCACTCCTCGTGTTTTCCGCTAAAAAGTCCTCTAGTACCGCGCGCGCGCGACTACCCACCTTTCGGGGAAATTAGGTTCGTATTCGTATCCAGTGTAGGCTCCGTCGTAGGTCGGCGTGAACGTGTCCGGCTGCGTCTCGTACTGTCGGGACAGCGTCTCTTCGCTTCGAGTCTTTTGTATGTCCGCTTTATCTGTAGACAAATGAGGCCGTCAGTGCAAGTGAGTTAACCCACAATTTTTCATAAAAACAAAATCCAAGCTGATAGACTTGGGCGGCTATTTCGGCGTAACCTTAACTAGTAGGTGAGCTCACGGGGCTCAAACCTGACGACATTGCTAACACGAACCCTAGCAAGAGCCGTGCTTCGCAGAATCTACCACCGGATCGAAAACGCGATCTACTGAGAAAATCCGGCGAGAAACTCAGTGGGCTGTATCTGAGGGTTAATTTACTCGTCGAGCCCTTCGTCGCAAGCGACGGGTTCGACGAGAACGATGATCGGTACCTCAACCTAAAAGCACCGTTAGTGGATCGGGAAGGTCAGAAATGACGTATTTTGAGCGACGTCGACTACTTTCCATTCTGTCCGCAAGATCGGGACTGTTTCATATTCTTGCTTATATATTGCAATTTATTTAAAATTTAAAACGTAGGTAATAAATATTGATGCAAAAGCGGCCTATCCCTAGTATCACCCATAGATAACAGACGGCTTTGTAAACATTATTTTTGCCTACGAAGCAGTGTAAAAGTAAATTCAGACCTCATTATCTCCACATTATGGTAGGCCTAGGCCTCCTTTGCGCTGATACAATAAAATCTTTTTTTTTACACTATTTTTAATTCAAATTTATTAAAATTTATTTTCTATTCTTTAGTTGCATTTTCTATAAAAGCGTATTTTGTTAGTTTCTTTAAACATTATTGAAGTGAAACTTCTTTAGGTGCATGAGGGTAAAATTTTTACAGATGTAACGTCACGCAGGTATGCAACGGAAGTGTCGAAAATTTTGAATACAGCGCCATCTATGAGATTTTTTTATACTAACGTGCATATGAAACCTCTTGTAGTGAATTTAAATTTAGGATTATACGTGACGTTAAAATATCGATTCACAGAGGGCGCTACCTCATACTATAAAAGATGATTTGCAATTATTTACTAATGACAAAATTTTACATATACTTAGACATTTCGGATAGTTGTATTTTAATTTTTGAAGGTTTCACTTCTAACACGTGTAAATTGCATACATGTTTCTTTTTTTATTTTTCATTTTTAGTTTAATTTCAATTTTCTAAATTTTTTATTTTTAATTTTTTAAATATTGTGTTGTCATCGGTCCTTAATAAGTATACCAAATTTCAAGTTAATCCGACGTTTTCAAGGGGGTCAAAATCATGTTCAAAGATTCCGTTACATACTAACATACTTACATAGTCTGAGAATAATAAAAGCGTATTAAAAATATGATTGGATCTTTATTTAGTGATTCGAAATATCAATCAGTAACTTTGCACTCCATTAGAGACGCCACAAAGCACGTTGAAGCCAGAGGATGGACTCTCTCTCTTTCCGTGACCTCGTTAAACTGTACTCACCGTTCCTGGCCGCCAGCTGCGGCCGCGTCAGCGTGAGGGTCTCCATCCTGCGCCGCAGATCCATCATCTTGCCCATCGTCACCGCGTTGTCGTGCAGCGCGCCCCGACACGGACCCTCCACTAAACTGTACTCCTTATCCGGCAGGTGACTGACCTCGCTCACTCGTGGACCTGTCAAAATCAAACATTACACATTTCGAGTTATAATTTGCGTAATTACTGGTGACCTCTTGTGAGTCCGCACGGGTAGGTACCACCACCCCGACTATTTCTGCCGTGAAGCGCGTTTCGGTTTGGCAGGGTGGGGCAGCCGTTGTAACTATACTGAGACCTTAGAACTAATATCTCAAGGTGGGTGGGTGGCGCATTTACGCTGTAGATATCTATGGGTTCCAGTAACCACTTAACACCAGGTGGACAGTGAGGTCATCCAACCATCTTAGTAATAAAAAAAAAGTTCGTGTATTAAGTCCTGTGTGCTTAGTGCGGGTTTTTTTAACGTTGTCGATAGCGTAAAAGTTAGCTTATACTTGTATCGAATGGGATCGTTTACCTACGTTTGCCGCTAGGAGCGCTGTTCTAACCGCATACAAAGTTGGATTAACTTTTACGCTATCGAGAACGTTAAAAAACTCGCACTAAGCACACCGAGCTCGTCCCGTATACGTACACTTGTTGTGGTCCAGCGGCGAATACGTTCCGTCGCGGTTCTCTCTGACGCTGAGCATGCTCACGCGCTCACCGTCTCGGAACACCAGCACCGTCATCTTACAGCCACCTTCGCGACTTGAACTTGCTCCTTCGTCTCTGTTAATAAAAACATACTAAATAGGTAAAAAATATTTACCATTTCGCTTTTTACTTTTAACCTATTGCATAGCTTTTATCGCGGGCTTTGAGCGCGGCGACCGAATCAAGATATTCCGTAACGAAAATAAAACCTAACACCCCCACTCCGCCTACCATGTAGCTCGCGTTCAACACATTCACACGTTGCGCTTGTGTACTGTTTGTGAATAAGCGCGCGGCGTGACGTCGCACTGCATGCGTATCATGAAAAGTCTGCCCATCTCTCTCTGGCCGGTCTAGCTTATGAGTGTAAAGAAGACAGTTAATGTTTTGCTTTTGTTAATGTTTAGAAATATAGCGTGGTCTTATTTTATTATTGTTCTAATATTAAATTATTATTGTCTAATTATAATTGCATAAGTTGAAAAAAAATGCTATGCAATAGCTTTACCGCGGCAGTCCCCGAGTGCCACACGTGTTTTTATTTTTATTGCTTAGATGGGTGAACGAGCTCACAGCCCACCTGGTGTTAAGTGGTTACTGGAGCACTGGAGCCCATAGGCAGCTGACACTCATACATATGAAATTGTTTTAATACATTTTTTGAAATGAAAACAATCCTTCACGCTTTCTCAGGCTTAGGACTGACAACTTGATTTATTAATATTAATGATATTATGTGAAACTAGTTTTGGCAAAATGTGTATGCATGTTAATGTTATTGCTATCATTTTCTATTACAATAAGTGAAAGGAGAAAAGAGCATGTTACAAACTGTTTGATAACAGGATGTATATGCTATCTTTTTCTATTTCTGTACGTGAAAAGGGAAAAGAGCTAGTTTTCCGACTGCTTTCTGTGGAACGGAACAACGCAACATATGGAATATTGCGGAACAGTTGTTTCGGTCTATAGACAACAGTTCCAAGTTTTTTCATAGACGAACCTGTTCCGTTTGACTGTTCCGATAAATACGCCTCACCCCTAATGCAGTATGCTTAGTGCGAGTTTTTTAACGTTCTCGTTAGCGTAAAAGTTAATCCAATTTTGTATGCAGTTGGAACAGCGCCCCTAACGGCAAACGTAGGAAAACGACCCCATTCCATACAAATATGAGCTAACTTTTACGTTAGCGAGAACGTTAAAAAACTCGCACTAAGCACACTAAGACCAAACTAAAACGCACATTTAATTACAAAGTTAAAAGTCGCGTATTAAGCGAAATTTAGTTTAAACCAAATGGCCTTTCGCATCTCGATATGTTTATTCAAGTATCGTCACCGCTAGAGAGCAGTCAAGACCGTCGATTGTTGAATCTATTTTAAAAATAAACTTAACGGAACATATTGATCCTTAAAATACATCTCGCATACATCGGTCCTAAAAAAAATGATTGATGCATCCATACGCGTTTCATCACCGCTAGCATAAGGCCATCACCGTACACGGCTTGCATTACGAAACGGTCTTAAAGATTTATTTTTAACATAAATCAATTTGTAACGATTGCAAAAAAACTACTTAAGCTACCATTAATTCATTGCAATTTTGATTTGCGTGTTAGTTTGTAAAATTAAATAAACTAGAGGTCCCGTAGTAGTCGAAATTCGACTATAATTAATTAGAATTGTAAGTTTTGTACACTATTATGATTGTATTTTATACTTCTATAATCACAAATTTCGCCAAGGCTACACTATAAAAAAATATTAATAAAGACTAACAATATTTAATCTATTCTCAATTTGACAACAGACGTCAAGAACAAAAGTTTGACAATAAATAGTATGCATGCATGTGTGCGTCAAATACATGGTCTGTAGTGTGAGTAAAGTTTTCTTTATTGATTTAATGTATCTTTTATGCATTATTTTAAAAAAATATTAGCATTGTGCACTTCTTCTCTATATTCTCTATAAGTGTGGAAAAATTCATACTCCGTCCGCGCAATTTTCGTAAAAGGGATACAAATTTTTGCTTCACGTATTAATATATAGATTAATCAGCTCTTCTATAAAATACCTGGCAGAACCCGATCTCGCTGCGCTATGAACTATTGCTATTTGGACATAAAACAACGATTTCTAAAAGCTCCTTATTCGCGCTTCATTCATTCGCGTTTTCACTGTTCGCGGATTAAAATAATGCGATTCAATTCCTATGTTCGCGGCTAAAGATTTCTTTGTTCGCAGATCTAATCGGTCCATACATATTGATAAAACGGATTACGATAGAGACACGTAAGTGTTTTGTAATGTACTCCGTACTTAAAAAATTACAAATATGTTAGTGGAAGTCTGAAAGTGGCACCTGTGAGTGACAGAGAAGTTGAGAAGTAGGAGTGGGTAATATCGGTTTTGCCGCGTATCGAATCGTATCTATATATCGAGGATCAATATCGGATATTGAATCTATATATTTTCTGAATCTATATATTGATGGATGCTAGTAGATGTTCTCGATTCATGATATTTGAGATTTGAAACGATACGCTGATATAATATCGTAGTAGATATAGATTTAAGTCAACGTTATACGGTTGGTTTTCTGATATCAATTTCTAATATGATCTTAAAGTAATAAAAAGAACATGAAAATAAAAATATCAAAAAAACTTTCCTTCATGCTTTTACCAGGCTTAGGACTGGCTACATTATTTTCAGTTTTTAGTATTTTGTGTCTTAATTTAAAATTACAAAATATACCAAAAGAGTGTATATTTCAAAAGTTTAATACAAACACAAGAAATAAACTCAATTATTTGGATTCAACTAAAAATAGAAAAATGTGTACTTTAAAAATCAAACACAAAAAACTTTTAAGTATTTATAAACACTTGTCCAAAAATTCTAGTTCAAGGTCAAAGCGCGTGAAATTAAATTCAACGATGCAAATAGGCTATACTGCATTCAAGTTAGGGTCGAAAGTTGAAACTTCTTTCCTTAATTGTATCCTGCTGATACGCTAAGAATAATCTACAGACATATGGACTTAAATATAAGGTTTACAATTGTATGGATAATGCCTGTTTCTGTTTCATTCATCACATGATATCCCTATCGTGCGCTCACTCACTCTGGCCGATTCGATACGAACCAAACGAATATTGCTGATATTAACGAATCGGTACGATATGCCGATGCGCATCACATCGAGCAATATCGTGTATCGGCTGATATCGAAATATAGATTTCGATTCACGAATCGGTCCGATATGGCGATGCGCATCACATCGAGCAATATCGTGTATCGGCTGATATCGATATATAGATTTCGTGCGGGGCGATATCGGATTCAACGATATTGCTGCGATATATAGATATTGAATCTATATACGATTTATATCACCCACTCCTATTGAGAAGTGCGCGTTTGGGATGGTATGGACATTTGATGAGTCGAAATGACAATGAGGTTGGTAAGAGAGTTTGAAATATGAATGTGGAGGGCTCGACGAGTAAATTAACCCAAAGACATAGTCCACTGAGTTTCTCGCCGGTTCTTCTCAGTTGGTCGCGTTTCCGATCCGGTGGTAGATTCTGCACGGCTCTGGCTAGGGTTAGTGTTAGCAACAACATCAGATTTGAGCCCCGTGAGCTCACCTAATCACCCGGCGACGCTGATATGGTCTTTCAAGACCAGCTTAGGTAGGAAAAAAAAATTACTGATTGCATGAAAGACGATATATGTAAGAGGGGAGTGAGCGAAGAAACGGTATAAGCATGTTGCGCCTACCCTTGGTAACTGGGAGAAGGGCAGGAGAATAATGATGATGGCTTACAAATTTAAAAACCCGTCAAAAAAGAATTTAAGCTGTTACTGCTATATACCTGTCAGTATCGAGCATTCTCTCAATGTCCCTCCATGGCTCCGGAGGGGGCAGCCTCCTGGTCGCGACGGGGCCTCCCCTCATGCCCAGCACGAGGCGCAATCTCGCTCCGGCCCCGATGGCGTGCTCGCCGAGTGACGACCAGTTCTCCAACTCCTTTAGATTGTAGACAAGGTGCTGTTGTGATACGGGAATACCTAAAACATAAATGAGAACAAATCAAATTCTAATAATTTCGTCTTTTGTTATTCTCAATCTAATGGTGTTCGTTTTAACAATAAACATCAAGGGGTGAAAGGGTTTTTTTATTGCTAAGATGAGTGGACGAACTCACAGCCCACCCGGTGTTAAGTGGTTACTGAAGCCCATAGACATCTATAACGTAAATGCGCCACCCACCTTGAGATATAAGTTCTAAGTTCTCAAGTACAGTTACAACGGCTGCCCCACCCTTCAGACCGAAGCACATTACTGCTTCACGGCAGAAATAGGCGGGGTGGTGGTACCTACCCGCGCGGACTCACAAGAGGTCTTACCACCAGTAAAAAATGGCCAAGCGGAAAAAAAAAAGTGTTAACAAAATATCTAATCTACCAAAAATCATTCTAAATAAATATCAATAAAACTCCAAACTTAAAAGCCGAGCCTAACATTCGTTTATTTTAAATGCATTTTAAAAACAGCAAAACGAACCTGAGGTCTGCTAAACAATACGGAGTCATTTCCGTGACCGTCTTGCTTCAATGAATTAAACGCTATTTAAAATTGGCACCAAATTGGCGTCTAATATAACGACCTGAGCGACAATAGCGACCGCAGATGACCCAAGGCCAATGTTAGACTCCTGTGATGTCATCAATCCACTTTGATTCGCCAGCCCACTGAGTTTCTCGCCGGATCTTCTCAGTGGGTCGCGTTTCCGATCCAGTGGTAGATTCTGCGAAGCACTGCTCTTGCTAGTGCCAGTGTTAGCAATACCTCCGATTTGAGCCCCGAGAGCTCACCTACACGCTAGGGTAACGCTGATATAGCCTCACAAGCCTATCAGCATAGGTAGGATTAAAATATTGATTCACCTTAGTTCATAGAAATTACAAGTTTAATATCGCCTTTCTGAGCTTATTTCGTCTACTTATTCGTAATATTATGAAAAGAATTAATAGTGTTCTCGGGTTTCTCTGGATTTGACAGTTCCAAAACTAGGAGACGATTTAATGTGATACTTTTAAAAATTAATTTTAAACCTTTGAGCTCGAACCGTCGGTAGATCGACTCTCTATTAATGCGTATAAAGTGCGGAACGTCGGAATACCGACTATTGCGCAGTTTGATTTTAAGTATTTATGTATCGACCTTATTAATAACATTTATAATTGTTTTGCTGTGAGTTTAGCATTTATTTATAAAATTTTTTATGATTATGTACTTTTTTCAAAAATCTAGAAATTTCTGCAAAATATTTGAAAATAAGCTCGGAACTATAAGGGTTATAGTCATAGTTGGAAACATCGTAAAAATTTAACGTTATAAATCCACGTTAGCTCCTCCAGAGGTCCAACCACTGCGATCCCAGTTACATATTGAATTAAACAAGGCAATTTCTAAAAGTTATCATAGAGTCGTCGTAAGAAAAGTGTGAGTCAGTTTGGAAGTATGCCAACGTATGCCACGTTATCCATGAAGTCATCACTTTCTTTTGCAATCCGAAAACTTGCACATCCCACGACAACTTCAATTTTAAGCTGTAGATTTTTTTTATTGCCGTATAGGCAGACGAGCACATGGCCCACCTGATGGTGAGTAGTCACCGTCGCTCATGGACGTCACCAATGCCAGGGATAGAGCCAAGCCGCTGCCTACCATTAAGTACTCTCCACAAGTCTCGTTTGAAGAAGGACATGTCATAACGCGCGGGAAACACCGTGGATGGGAGCTCATTCCAAGGCCGGATGGTACGTGGCAAAAAAGAACTCTGGAAACGCACTGTGGATGAACGTAGTGGCTCCAGGTAGTATGGATGAACTCAAGTCCGGTGGCGGGCGGTGCGATGGTAAAAACGAGATGATGGTATCATCTTAAACAATTCCACGGAGTAAATGATCGAACGGTCTATTTCGCTTTAAGCAGATACTAGAGTCCCATAGACACGGTAACGCGAAGGCCACCCAGCTGAAGACAAAGCCGTGCCTCAATTGTATTGAATGACGGCTCTTCCATAATACCCTACCAGTTATTATGTATGACGGCGCCAGGGGTGGCTGAGCGGCATTTTCTGTCATCACTCGTATTTGGTTGAACTTAGTTTATTGCAATAATAGTCAATAAAACCTTTTGAATAATAATTATTGAAACTCTCAACAAATAATTTTCACAATGACAGGGTACACCGACAGTTTCGTTTCAACAGACCGACTTCTGACTGAGACGGACTGCTACGACTCTGTCCACGTACCGCCATTTTATACTCTGGCGTTAGGGCGTCTACCCTACATTTTTTTGATATTTATCAAAACAACATTTTATCATTTAAAATAATAATCAAAACAAAGTGTTAATATTACTAAAGTCGTTATCCACGACATGTATATCAATTTTATGGGTTCTCTTGCTATTTATATTTAAATCGTTCGTCGAAACGTCTTTTGTACACGGGTTTAATTTGAAACATAATCCACTATCTGTTCTGCTTTGGACGGGTATGGTTTACATTCAGTCTCATATTATGGACAGCAACAGAACTACTGGACTTTGGGTTCGACTTGGTGTGGTCGAGTTTGGCGGTATTTTTCAGTGGGTCACAATTCCGATCCGATGGTAAATTCAGCGAAGCATAGTTCTTGATAGGGCAAGTGTTAACAAACTCTCTCAGGCTGAGCTCCGTGAGCTTTCCTACTTATGCGGTGAAACTGGAATAGCCCTCTTAGGCTACCACTTTTAACTGGTGGTAGGACCTCTTGTGAGTCCGCGCGGGTAGGTACCACCACCCTGCCTATTTCTGCCGTGAAGCAGTAATGCGTTTCGGTTTGAAGGGTGGGGCAGCCGTTGTAACTATACTGAGATCTTAGAACTTATATCTCAAGGTGGGTGGCACATTTACGTTGTAGATGTCCATGGGCTTCAGTAACCACTTTACACCAGGTGGGCTGTGAGCTCGTCCACCCATCTAAGCAATAAAAAAATAAAAAATAAAACCAGCGATTAGATAGGAAAAAGAACCTTAAACCTACGTAATAGAGTCTCTTTTTTACCTAAGCTGTTAACCTTAGAGGAATATGCCAGCGTCACCGACCGAGAGCTCACGGGGCTCTTACCCGAGGAAGCGTCTCGATACACGGGAGGACGCTCCAGTGCTCTTATAGATATTATTCCCCATGTTCCAAGGTAGCAGAAACAGAACATGCTGTTGTGAACCCTCTCATCGTGGCCGCCGGTAACTACATTCCCGATCATGCGGACAGAATGGAAAGCAGTCGACGTCGCCCAAAACACGTCATTTCGGATCTTCCCAATCCACTAACGGTGCTTTTAGGTACCTCAAGCACCGGTCATCGTTCTCGTCGAACCCGTCGCTTGCGACGAAGGGCTCGATGAGTAAATTAACCCTCAGACACAGCCCACTGAGTTTCTCGCCGGATCTTCTCAGTAGGTCGCGTTTCCGATCCGGTGGTAGATTCTGCGAAGCACGGCTCTTGCTAGGGTCCGTGTTAGCAACGTCATCAGGTTTGAGCCCCGTGAGCTCACCTACTAGTTAAGGCGACGCTGACATAGCCTCTCAGCTTAGGTAGGAAAAAAAGCTGTTGTTAATTTTTTACACACGAGAACAAGCTACCATACGGTATGATACGGTACGTGCCCAATGACGCACCATCGAACCCGGCACCTGGCAATATTTGGCATCGGAACAAAAACTTTATAAAACAAAGTTGACCTGCCACAAATCGTCAATGTAACAATTAACAAAAAAAAAAAACACACACACACACACATATATTAAAAATACGTTCGCACCTGTCGCTTTCATGTTATCGACGCGTGAGAAAATCATTCATGAATCATATGCGTACGTTTTTTTTTTTTTGTTGCTCATAAATACAATATACCTAATCTCGTTCGAATTCGTTGTTTATGATACGAAAATGGAATGTTGATAAATGAGGGACGGATGCGGGTAATATATTTACTTTTGGCGTTCGAATAAAATTATACATTACCGAGGATTTATTTCAAACAGGGCATAAATTATGACAATGAAAATTTAACTCAGGAAAGGGTGTTTTTTTTTTCATTGCTTAGATGTATGGACGAGCTCACAGCCCACCTGGTGTTAAGTGGTTACTGGAGCCCATAGACATCTACAACGTAAATGCTCCACACAGCTTGAGATATGGTTCTAAGGTCTCAGTATAGTCACAACGGCTGCCCCACCCTTCAAACCGAAACGCATTACTGCTTCACGGCAGAAATAGGCGGGGCGGTGGTACCTACCCGTGCGGACTCAGAAGAGGTCCTACCACCAGGAATATACTCTAAAAACTTTAGCAATTACTGATCATCTAGGCAGATGCAATCAAGGTTTGTGAATTAAAGATGGCGTAACTAGAGAACAGAAAGAATCTACATTCGGACATTGATGTACTTTAAGGCACGTTGTGGGTTGACGCTTTTTTTTTTTATTGCTTAGATGGGTGGACGAGCTCACAGCCCACCTGGTGTTAAGTGGTTCCTGGAGCCCATAGACATCTACAACGTAAATGCACCACCCACCTTGAGACATAAGTTCTAAGGTCTTAGTATAGTTACAGCCCCACCCTTCAAGCCGAAACGCATTACTGCTTACTGGATATACTGCTACGCTGGAGTCCATTAGTGCTTTTAACAAGTAGAGGGCCCGACAGTTACGCTATGAACACTGAGTTACTACTGATGGATCATGTGCTGAGAGACTGCACAAAAACGATTTTAAAGGAATGGAGGAACATCTCAGGACTAAGTAATTCACCGCTCTTATTTAGTTTATTCATCAACGACATTCCCCTGTCGCCGCCAACCCAGTTAGCCTTATTCTCCGACGACAAAACCGATTACTACTCGAGTAGAAACAAGTCCCTAATTCCGAGGAAACTCCGAACCGGAAAATGGTTCCGAAAATGGCGCATAGACATCAACTCAGCGAAAAGCACAGCAGTGCTATTACAAAGGGGAAACTGAACGCGTATTTCCTCCCGCATTAGGAGTAGAAATATCACACCCCCCCGTTTCCCTCTTCGGTGAACCTATACCCTGGGCCAGGAAGGTCAAGTGCCTGGAAGTCACCCTGGATGCATCCATGACATTCCATCCGTATATAAAATCAGTTCGCGACCCTTCCGTAAGCGGAGTACAATGTCCCTTCGGAACAAGGTGACACTTTGCAAAGTTTGTATAAGGCCCGTCATGACTTACGCGAGTGTGGTGTTCGCTCACGCGGCCCGCAGACACATAGACACCCTCCAATCCCTACAATCCCGCTTTGGCAGGCTAGCCGTCGGAGCTCCGTGCTTCGTGAGGAACCAAATCAATCCGAAAACACATGAAGTCAGCGTCGGAACGGCACTTCGATAAGGCTATGCGTCATGATAATCGCCTTATCGTTGTCGCCGCTGACTAATCCCCGAATCCTGATCATGCAGTAGCCAGTCACCGTCGACGCCCTAGACACGTCCTTACGGATCCATCAGATCCAATAACCCTTGCATTAGACATCTTTAACTCTAACACTAGGAGCAGGCTTAGGGACCCGGGTAACCGTACTCGTCGAACTCAGCAAAGAGTTCGACGTGCAATCTAATCTAAACATCAGCCTGCTGAGTTTCTCGCCGGATCTTCTTAGTGGTAGTACATTCATTCGCAAAGCAGCTACTGTTAAGTTGTTAGGTCTCCTTTGGAGGCGCTCGGGTGGCTGTTAGCAATTTCTCACCCGTCCTGGCTGAGCCCTTGCTCGCCCATCTGTCCTGGTGAAACTAGAAAGGCCTCTGGGCCACTAGTAATCCCTCAATCATAAAAAAGACTAAATAACAGAAATGAATGGAATTACTCCAAATAAGTTAACAGTTTCTGCAAAAGTAACTTCCGGTATGTATCCAGCTTCAGTTCTTGAAAGAACTTGGGCTCACTAGACACATTGTTACTAGGGAGCACCTTTGTTAAAATAGTTTAGCTGAAGAATAATGGCAGTTTCAAATTTTCTGAGAGTGTAATGTCTTATCTAATAATTGAATGGTCACCATAAAACCTGATTGACGTGTGTAGTTCAAACCAATTCTATGTATAATTATAGTTTATTACGACACATTATCTATAAAGTTATTAACATATTTACTGAAGCACAGCTAATTTAAAATGTTTATCACCATAAAACAGTCAGAATGCATGAAATAAAATGTTATATACATTTGTTTAATGAGATCTAATGGTTCAATTCTAAAATATTTTTCTTGTTCATAAATGTTAATGTCATTAGTCATATCTTTAACACGTAGTTTAGAAAGCCATTTAATATATTATGTGACTCACTGGTTTTTTTATTATTAGATTGAATAAATAATAACCCATATCTCAAACACTACATACTACATACATTATCTTGTTCAAAGTTCAAACTATTTTTTCTTTTTTTCTAAGAGATTGCACCATATATTTTATAATGAATACAAAATTTAAAGTTTATTTCACATTAGTGATTTTAATCTAGAATGTTTTCTGGTATTTTGATTATATTAACAGTTTTAATCATCACTAATGTGTTTTCTGTCCTAATTTAAAAAGGTCAACACGCTTTGGCAGAAAAGTATGCAGCAACTGTTTAAATATAAAATTCAATTGAACTCCATGATTTTCTAAGATCTTTATGCATTTTGCCAACTATTTGACCTGTCACTAGATTTACAAGCAAGTACTTTTTATTTATTTCAATTAGAATACTGTTCTGTATACATTTACAAAACATGTAACAAAATATCATATGGATGGATATAGATCATATGGATAATAACAATGCTGATATTGAACATAATACTAAAAATTGCTATTCCACAATGAAACATCCATCAACTGACATCCTCTGCCTCAAAGGAGGGCTGGAAACCACAGCACCGGCTGCCATTAGATTCTATTTATTGCTCATAAAATATTAAAATATTAAAACTACAAATATTTATGGTAACCTTGACAACTACTGTTTACTATTTATGCTTAAATTATTTGTTTCAGCATCAGGAAATTGACTTAGAACAATACTGTTTGAGCAAAATGCTTGTGATATATGAAAAATATTTAAAGGTTTAATTTTTTGGCATTCATTTTACATCTAAACAGACTTGCCATTATCAATATTCATACACTGCTAGCTGTTTAACAATAGTGGGAATAACTTCAGTTTCTATATACCCACACATTCTCACACACACTCATATAATAGTCTTTTCAGCTATTCTATATTTCTATACATTTAGATTTAGAAGCAAGAGGAAATGATGTTCTATTTCTTTTTTCTCTGTATGCATTTTTTATATTTAATTTACAGTTTAGCAGATTTTATAATTCCTATTTCAAGTATTTGAGCCTAACCTGGATGACTTAATGGACATTTCACAAGTGAATCTGTGAAATTCTAAGAATAACTGAGTTTTAATTCAACATAGATCTCTATAAAAATAAGAAAGTAGATTTTTGTAAAACAAATGCAATATCTACTATGTAAGCTGTAAACAAAGACTATCTAGTTTTACAAATTAAATGTTGGTGTAGACTATATAATTCAGTCAATGACATAAGTGAATTTTATCTTGAAAAGATACATAGTGTCCATGTGAGAGGAAATTATGTATGTGTAATCACTGGATAAAATAATTCACTTCAGATCTCAATGGTAATGATGTTTTTAAAATGTTTTCCTTTACATTCTCTATGTTATCAGCATTATGTTAGAAAGAAACATTTATTGGCATCTTTCTTATGCGTTATTGCTTTCATTAGTAGTGTCAAAGTACAAATAGATATTAAGTGCCATATTCTAATCTCATACTAGTTCATATTTGTTCAGTGACACAATCTTTATGTAATGAGTTCAAATTTGAATCAGGGACTAATTTAATTACACAACACAAAACATTAAATCAAACTATGGAAATTTCTGGAGGAATTATCTCTGCTATGTGTCCTTTGTGTCTGTCAACATAGATATGTCAGCGTTAAATGGAATTAGATAAAATATTTAGAAGAGATAGTTTGTATGATATTAGGATATACGCACCTTCTACTCTAAATATCTTCGACTTTATCGCGAACACGGTGTCCGATGGTGACACGGTCATTTCAAAAGCAGTACCCGTGAGCGTCTCCACCAGCACCTCCATCGTGGCCTGACCACCTTCTTCCTGGAATCCCTTCGATCTACTCGAAAGTCTCTCAGGGCATCCATGTTGTGACATTTCACACACTATAAGACCAAGCTATCTGCACCACATTGCACTTCACGGAAACGTTCGAATCACAAGACACGATCACACAACGACGAAACAAATTAACGTTACGTCGACGATCGTGAACAAAAGCGGTTCATGTTTTTTCTATTATCTTTTATGCTAACACTATTAGCGAAATAACAAAAATTTACATGCAAATCTAAATATATAGCAAACAAAATTAATTATAAAACACGAAAATAAATTGGTCGTGAATGACAGACGTATTTTTTTTCTTTTGATTGAAGAGTGGAACTTGAATGAAATACCACAGATTATTAAAAAAAGTTACAAATTTTTAGATGTCAACTGTCAAAAAAATGAATGAGAATGTCTTTGTTTAATCCGAAATACGCAATTTTGCCATTTTTTCATCAAAAGTGGTAGAAATAGATTACTATTTTTAAAATTAGGAAAAAAAAAATTGCAATAAATTTTCATAACCGAATTGCAAGATTGGAATTTGGTTTAAAGGCGGTGATTTATAAAATATTAAATTTTTAGATTTTCAAAACTTCTAGGGAAGATGAAAAGACATTATAATTTTCAGAAATAATGATTAATGCCCGAAAAAACTAAACGAAATCTTGAATATGGTAGTATCGAAATCAGCACGATACGAACCAACAATTCCAACAAATCGGAAATCGTTCGATGGTATCGAACCGGTCACTTCGATATTTTTGCTCCCGTATTGTCTATTCCTGAATGAAAGTTCTTTTCCGCCGTTCTTTGTTCACCGGATCGGAGGTTAGAAACATGGTGCGTAAAGTTTTTTAAAATAACTATTCTAAATACAATCTAAATTAATTTAAAACTACGTGAAATATCCACTGGTGTCTTCAACGTGTGATGAAAATCACAATGTGTAGTGTCAATGCATTTTCGAAGATTTAGCCAACGTTGTCACCTCGAACATGTGGTCTGAATGGTTGATTATGTTTTCAGACTCGTAAGCGCCGTAATGGAGGACGCGCCAAGCATGGACGTGGTCACGTTAAAGCCGTGAGATGCACAAACTGCGCGCGGTGCGTGCCAAAAGACAAGGCTATCAAAAAGTTCGTGATTAGGAACATCGTAGAAGCGGCGGCGGTCAGAGATATTAACGATGCCTCTGTATACCCAAGTAAGTATAACATGACAAAATTTAATTTATTCTTAATCTAAATGATATGTTCAGCAGCAAGTATCTTTGATGTCTTCACAACTTTTAAGTGTCTTTGATTAAGTTCTCTTTAGCAGCCATTTTACTAATGTTTTATAAAAGTATACACACTGAAATTCATTGATAATAAGTAACAGACATATCAGCCAGCTACGATATCTATTGCTGCATGTATAACTGCAAATATATGTCAAGGAACTGCAACTTTGAATTTTATTAAATAGCTTAATGGTACAATTAAATCACAGCAATGGGTCCACCAATTGATAGATTTTCAGCAGTACACTTATTGTAATAGTTAGGATATTAAAAAAATTCAACATTAAAATGATAAAAGACAAACGCTAAACACCTCTTCATGTTTGAATAAGAAAGACAAAAGCCTTTACAAAATAGCCTTGTGGCCATGTGGGCTTTTACAAGATCAATTCTTTGCTTGATTCATCTTTAGAATAGTAAAACAGATTAATAAGCCACTGTTATGGTTGATATTTTTGACTGACTACTTGCAAATAGTCATTAACTCTTCTCTTTACCTTTATCAATGGTCCAATGTTACTTTACAGGTTCTCAACTCGTTCTCTTAACAACCATATTTTGTTTTATTAATAAGAGCAAAAAAATGTTTTTCAGTGTTCCAGCTCCCTAAGTTATACGCTAAGCTCCACTACTGCGTGTCATGCGCCATCCACAGCAAAGTTGTCAGGAACAGATCGAAGAAAGACAGAAGAATCCGTACTCCTCCCAAGAGTAACTTCCCTAGGGACATGTCACGTCCACAGGCAGTGCAAAGGAAGTGATTTATTATTAAATAAATAATAAAATAACATTTTTGTTTCTATCAAATCCTCTATGAAATATTCATCTACTACATATTTGGAAAATATTTTGTCTTGTATGGGTTTTTCTACTTTGTGCATTTTGAGGCAGTCTTAACGCCTCACAATTTGTTGAAAGTATAATTTTCAATTCTGATTTTTTTAGTTATCAGGATGAATGTTCTTAAAAGTCCAAGCCGTTTATTTTTATTGATTACTGCTGAAAGATCTACTCAACGAATCTTAATCAAAATTGTTTTTTTTTTTTAACCTACATTAGAGGCAGCCTGTAGGTAATCAGAGTTTGAACAATGTTAGGTGATGTTCCTATTTAGTCCATAAATTAGTAGGTACATAATTTCAAATTAACATTACAAATAGGTTCGGTCAGAGTAGGTACATAATTTATTTTTATTTCTCATAAAAAATCATAATTTTGATCCACCACTATAATAATATAACCATTCGAAAAGCTGTTCCATATCGCATCATCCCAAAGTAAAATGGCTGCGATATCCGAACAAGTGGAAATTACAAGAATTTCCTATTTTAATAAGGAATCCACAAAGTGAAGATGAAAATCAACTCACTATTTAAGAGTCACAAACATAAAGTAGGTAGGTACTCATTCTAGAGATCTCCAAAGAACAATACTATCTAATTAAATAAAATAGTAAATATATCGTCATTCATATTTATTTAACGCACTACTTATATAATGAAATACTTCAATTTGTTAAAAAATTGCCTAATTTCGAAGTTTATTGAATTGATATCTAGAACGCTTTTTTGTTCAAATACATTGCGCTTTCAACACACCAAACTGTATTTAACAGTGAGTCCAGATGCTTAATTTGCTCTAATTCATTAAATCGACTGAAAAACCATACATTTATGTTCATACAGCTTGGTTTTCTTGCCAAGTCTTGGTCTCGAAGTATGCCAAGTGAGGGACCAGTGTAACGGCTATATGTAGATCTAATTGAATTGTTTTGCAATTGTTAAATACCCATGTTTGATTTGAATGATTTATTTCTATGATTCTAATAAAAAATTAAGAGTCGAAGATACTGAATATAATAGTTTCCAAATAAATCGAAAATAATTTAACTTTTATTTGTCAACTATTTATGTCGACTACGAGCAATGGCGGATCCAGGGGGAGGGTCATGGGGGTCATGACCACCCCCTGAGCTGGGTCCAGGACTTAGGTGGACCACTAATTGAATATAATGATTTTATTTATATATTTTGTCACCATACAGATTTTATGTAACTACATACCTTCAATATTTAATTAATTTAATATAATATAATAACTTTGTATAATGGAAAACGTTTGGGAACGAACGCATCTAAATTTGACTATGTGACCCCCTCCTGGCGCCAAAGCTGGATCCGCCCTTGACTACGAGCTATGCTCAGATAAGAGATTTTCGTAGTGGTTTTCTGCTTGAAACAACTATCCGCGCCGCCACCGTGACTGGGTCAGTCATAATTACTGTACAGACATTATTGGATTATCTTCATTAGTTTAATTTTACGAAATACTTTTTTAAAGCAACGCTATGAAATGAAAATTATATGAATAAATAAAAATAAAATGACGTAACCAAACCTCAAATACTGTAATCTTATCCAAAAATAGATTTTGAAAAGATTACAAATTATAACAGGGAACAGCGCATATAAGCAGAGCATAGTTCTATAAACTACATTCGTTCAAGTGGATTGATTAAATAAAGTCTGGCACAACGAAGCATAGCTTCAAGAGCCAAACCTTATTATTTATTTTTGATGAGGTAGAGGGACCTGCGAGCCATACCTACAGTTCTAAATACCTTTTCTATTTAATTGGTAAATGAGCTGACGATCCACATGGTGGTACGTGGTACCGGGGTCTACAGACATCGGCAATGTGAATGCTGCCACTCACCTCAAGACAAAGAATTGAATCGTATAATTGAGGCCTATAAAATCAAAGGCAGCTAAACGCCTTAAAGTCGTAAAATGGATTAACAATGGCGCTATCTTGTTTAGTTAGTTGGTGCTTTAGTGTTTTCATGTTATAACAAATGCAGCTAAATCTCTAACAAATTCAGTTAAAAAAAAAATTTTTTACTCTGTACTAAGTACTAATAAACGAAGTTTTATTATTTAAAATTCAGATTATTAGTAATATTCTCATTCTTTATAAATCTGCTTTAAAATAAAGAATATCGTAGCTATCTGAACAAAGTTATTTCATCTTCTCTTCTGCTAGGGCCGGTGTTAGCAACACTGGCGCTAGCAAGAGCAGTACTTGGGAGGATCCGTAATGACGTGTTTAGGGCCGATTTTTGTAGTTTACGTGAATTTGACAGACTTGGATTTAGCTGCCTTTGATTTTATAGGCCTCAATTGCTGTATGGCTTCGACGCCAGACGGTACCGACTGCGTCACGGTAGAAAGCGGTAGGCTGGTGGTACTTACACGTTCGAGCTAACAATACCACCTTAATATCAGTAATTATAGCATTTATAGCAAATTGGAACTTTTATCCCTAAATCCAGCATAAGCAGGGCTGTTTCTGGTGCATATATTCTTGATTTAATTGAGAAATCCTTTACGTTTCAGTTAGTCTATATTTTTTTAAATTATAGTTGTTAATTTATGTTATTTATTAAGTACATATCATTCAATTGTTCTAATTATAACTTATTGAGAATATTGTTTTATTTAGAAACAAGGTGTTCCAGTTGACTTGAGTATAAAGGTCGTAACTAGTATCTGGAAGTTCTACTGTAAGCATGAGAATGAGTAGTAAAAGATGTATTTGTGGCAACAGATGAGGATTGTATATTTGCACTAATTTTCTTGTATTTTATATTTATTAAAACATCTTTAAAACCGTAACTACACATCGAGAAGCAAAATATTTTGAAATCTTAATTATAAAGATATAATCTATAAATTCTATATAGTATTTCAGTTACAACACTCAATAAGGAATTTTATCTATCGCCTAGTTCTTATCACATTTACAATATTGTAATACGTTTGAATAATTTCCTAGTCGGTTATGCAGTTAGATCCAAATGCCACCATGTGTACAGTGGATTAGTTGTCAATATACTACTAAATTGAAATATGTTTATTAATATAGTAACATGGCGAAGTAAAATTAATGGCATTGAACTGGTAACACTGAATGAAAAAAAATTGATACTATAGAATTTCTTGATGGATGCAATTGAAACTTTGTTGTGAGATACCATTAGCAAGCATTATCATCCCTTAAAGATTAAGGAAGAATTGTTTGTAATGAAAAATATTCTTAGTGATATCCTCACCTCAATGTCTTTGCACAATATATGTACAATATGGATCATTTTCTCTAAAATCGGACAGTTTACTATCAATATTTGAAAACTACTTATTTCTGAAAGTATCCATAATTTGTTTCGATTTTAGAAATCTAAATTATTTATTATTCCAAATTATTATATATTAGGTCAATATGCAGTGTGATTTAATGTTTTAAATTGAGAGTTCTGACTGAAATATTTCTAATTAACATATAAAATGTAGGCTAAAATTATACAAATATCAAGGCCCCTTGATTTTGTAAATAGTTTGTGGGAGATTGGTCAATGCTGGCTTGTCCACTGTCTCCAGTGCTTCTTTGAGGTTCTTCTCAAATACTTTCTTAGCGTCGCAGAAGCCTTGCTTTGTTTTGCCAAATGAATTTGGTCCAGCAGATGTTGGAGTTTCTCTGTCAAAGGCAAAACAAGAGTATTAATTTTTTGCTTGTTACCTTTTGAGTAAAATAATATTCTTGCTTATTTTAATTTTCGCTTTGGCAAGTGGTAATGACTCAATAAAATTGAGTTTTAATAATTAAATAAGTGGAATTACCCACCTCCCTATATTCCTCATTCTCATTCTGGCTTCAGCCGGCATCTCTTCAGGTTCGTCATCATCATCATCAGTATTAAACACGGACGCCACACTCGGTTTCGGAGCGGGTTTAGAAGCAGCATTTAGGTTCATCTTAATGGGAGCTTTAGGTTTATTGAAGCCAATAGATATTTTGGTAATACGAGGCGGTGGAGGTGGTGCTGGTACCTCATCATCTTCCCATTGTTCTGGCGAATTGCGAATATTTCTTTTTTCTGAAATGATTTTGAGTTTTTGGAACAATAGATAAAATGTTGTTTTGGCAAATCAATAACAAAACTGGTGCAGAATTTATTTACAGAATTTTACATTTACCTAATTTATTAATGTAATCATCTCCAAAGTTCCAAAACCGTAATTCTTTCATGATGAGCCAAAGGAGTAGTTATGCAGAGCTCCTGATGTATGTGAGTTTATATCTAAATTAGACTATACAGCACAAGTAACTCTTGTAATTTCCCTATGTAATTTACTCAAATAATATGAGTTTACAGATGAAAACTTGTAGGCCTATTTTAAATACTACATAATGGAGTATTGATTATAATAGGCAATTAATTAGTAATCATACAGGGAGATAAATTAATGTCGTAACATTGTCGATTTTCCTATTGAAATTGTTTGGTTTGCCAAGTTATAGGGACGTTATCCAATTAGAATCATGTAGAAAATGACAAAAGTCAATAATTTTATATAAATTAAAATTATTTACATCTGAATGTTTGATGGTAATGCAAAGTAATCTAAAAAGTATACCATGTTCTTTCCGATCTCTGTCCCCGGCGCTCGAAGAACTCTCTGCAGAGTAATTCCTCTTTGGAGAGTGTTTCCTTGGTGACCTGGATCTTGAACGCGAACGCTTTCTACCTCGATGTTCCCCGTACCTCTCATACTTCCTAGAATCATCACGCGTGGATCGAGACGACCCTGCCAATGTGAAAACACTGGCAAAGATAAATAAAAAGACATATTTGAGTAAATTATTTTAATAGTGTGCGGATTTTATTGATGTTAGAATTTATCGTTTTTAAATCCGCTTTATTCGAATACCTTTGCTGTAGAGGGGGTTACGACCGCTCATTCTTGTTTTTTCTTCACTTTTGTAACAATAGTCCTAAATTTAACTTTAGTAGGCACATATTTTGTACAATTTAAGAGGAAATTAACACCATAGATTATACACTTAATATATTAATACACAAATAGTAAAAGAGTTGCGTAGCCCCAAACATAGATAATACACTCATTATTTATGGCAAATTAAGGCCCCACTCTATTAGGTGTATTATCTATGCCCCACTCAGGCATATTTTTTAGAGCTGTGGCAATTCGTATGCATTTCATACTGAGTAAAGGGTAGTCCATTTAGTATCGAATACCGAAATGTTACTCACGCAGTCACGCACGAATGTAATTAGTTACTCACGTTTAATTTTAAAGTAAATTCATTTGCAAATTCAGTAGATTTCCACCAGGTCCTAGAGGTAATTAAAAGCCAGTTGTTCTTTTCAATCAATTTACCCATTAAATAAAACTAAATTTAGATTTATATTTCGACAAATCTGATTTCGTCCTGATAAATCTGGAAATATTAAGTATATAAGTGTTCTTTTGAAATAGTAGTTTAAAAACGAACATAACAACATTTCCTAAAACCAACACACGTCTTTAAAGTACCACCGCCGAGTAGACTAAAGCTAATATTATTATAATAAGATATTGATTGATTTGTAAAAAAAAAAATATTATTTTCTTTAGTCTTCGCGAATCAGAGACAAAATTAAGAATTCTAGTACTTTTATATTAAAATACCTATTTTAACAGTAACTAATTTAGAACATTATTTGATGACGAATAAAACATTATAGCCCTTGAGCACGAAAATTAATAAAAATATCCTAATGTTAGATATATTAAAATTCTAAGCGTCAGATTAAGTCAAAAAGTAATTGTAAACATAAAAATAAAGTTCACAGTTGGTAGACACCCCTACGATCTTAGGAGAGCAAATTCAACTGTGTTACACTACGTGTACTATTAATAACACTGATTAAATATTACTGCTCATTTAGAATTTTTAAACATGCGTATTAGGTTAGGAAGCAATGTTGGACGGTTAAATTTGAGGGGACTGGGTTCTGTAGGTGAGGGGCTATTTAAAAACATTCTGTTTCATGGTTAATATAATTATATTGCAAATACTTTGTACACATGTATTACACCATTATAATATTTTATTTTTATAAAACTCTTAGATGTTGCTCTGACCGTGTCTAGATGAGAAGTCATTGTGTTCACTAAAGATAAGAAAATTGTTTGTTTTAAACATTTAAAATAATTCCAATATTCGAAACCTGTAACCTTACATGTGTCAAGTGTTGCCTGCAATGATATGGAAGGTAATTCATTTATGAAGGTCAGGTTAGTGTTAGTGTTGGGCCCGCGGTCTGCTCACAACACCATGCAGATCGTTGAGTCTCACATACCCCGCGCGCCCCTTTTGCGCGGGGACCTCGTAGGAGGTTCGGCCCTCTACACGAAAAAAAAAAAAAAAGGTTAGTGTTATTTTTTGGTATATTGTATTAAATTATATACAGGGTGTTAAATGTATGCAAGTATTGAGGGAGTGTGTTGGAGTTTGAATATGAATTGACGTAATGACGTTCATATTCAAACTCCAACAACTACCATTACTACAACCTTGTTTCGTTGTTAAGAACAGTAATCAACTTATACACATATGTGTCATAGAACAACCACCATTTTACTGAGGCTTTATTTTATTTCAACTCGTTTTACTTTCATCCCAATTGATAACAGTCTCAAAAAAATAAACTTCATCCCACTCCCCTCTATATCATTTTCTATCATAAAACAAAATGTTTTTATTAATTGAAGATTTTTATAAAGTGGTTCTGCTTTTGTTAAGAAATGATTGATTATCTGGGCTTTGGTTTCTTTGCTAGTTTATATGTATCGATTAAAAAAAAAGTTATACTATTTTTATTTTTATGTCATCAGTCATCATGTAATCAGCTGAGCATCACCCAAAAGAAAGTTTAATTAAAGTTAAACATACATACTTATGAAACGAAATCAGTCAGAATAATATGCTAAGTACGTGCCTACATAAGATGTTGATTAAATGTTACTTATAAACACACAAAACAGGAAAAAAATCAAACATAATTTTACACGAAATGAATATTTTGCTACGAATACAACGCCTAACAAGGCTACCTAACAAAAAATCTTTAGAAATTTGTAAACGTTACACTAACAATGACCGCGTTAGTTATAAAAATAAAATAAAAAGTGGTCCCGGATTGAAAGAGTTTATCATAGGAAACGTCGACCCGGTTAATACGGATGTACCATATATTCCCTATTTGCGCCAAAACTTACTGATACCAAAAAAAAGAAAAATTTACTTCGATGTGTACGGATGTCAAATGAATTTGAATGACACCGAAATAGTTTGGTCAATATTAAAAAATGAAGGTTTTGAGAAGACGGAAAACGAAGAAGACGCTGATGTTTTCCTAGTAATGACGTGCGCGATCCGGGAAGGAGCGGAAACTAAAATATGGCATCGTTTAGATCATTTACGAGGTTTTAAACGTAGAGCAATGAAAAATAAAAATAGACCAGTGAAAATTGGTATTCTCGGCTGTATGGCTGAGAGATTGAAAGAGAAATTAATTGAGAAAGAGAAGTCTGTTGATGTTGGTTAGTATAATTTTAATTTAACAATATTAATACTGTCACCTGCCTTGACACATATGGACTTTTCATTGTATTGTTTATTACCCACCACCCACCACCACTTTAAACCAGAATGAATAAACACTTGTAATAAAAAAAAACAAAGATAAAGTGGTATCCCGTCTAAGCTCATATAAAGCCCTAATCAAAAATGTTTAATTGTGTTCACTAATATAAATTAAGTTACTAACGTAACATTGTGTATACTTATTCAGAATTGTATGAAAAACATTATGTTCTTGGAACTAGAGCACCTATATTTAATTGATCATACTATACCATGAGTGCAATCCTGTGTATAAGCTACTACACTGTGAAGTTCATCAGTTAGTCTGTTAGATTTTGTGCAAAAGAGTAATAAACATCTAACCTCACCATCTCACATTCCACAATATTCATTTGAAATACTTACCATTGAAAAGAACTCTTATTTTAAAAACTATCTTCTTGTAGGCTAAGTTTTGCTATTATTAAGATGTTAGAAGTAGGATAGTAGCTCTGGTGATATTCTCATCTAACTTCTGTAACTCCTCCTATTTTGATTGATAGAAATGTGTATTGTGAGGCAGTAGTGGATTTGGTAAAACATTACTTAGTTGCAATATTATTTATGGCGAAATACATTAATCTATTACATAAATTAAACACTGTAAATATTTTTCAGTGGCAGGACCAGATAGCTACAGAGATCTTCCACGGCTACTGGCCCTGACTGATAATGGGCAGACAGCTGTCAATGTCCTCCTGTCATTAGATGAGACATATGCTGATGTGGTGCCAGTCCGATTAAACCAGGATTGCATTTCGGCCTTTATGTGAGTAAGTTAATTTATTCTATCAATCTGTAAATACAATGCATCTCTTATTTTGTATTTATTAATAACAAGTTTCCATAAACGGATCAGTATCACAACAGTTGTTCCTTATAAAAAGTTGTTTCCTAATGAAATTTGAGCAGGCTATGCATCTTAAAAATTTCACTAAAGCTTAATCAGTCAAAGTAGTTTAATTTTCGATGTCCATAGTGGAGAGTCCTTTACGGTAAGCAGCAGGTTGTCTTTGTCCCTGGCATTGCTAACATCCATGGGCGACGGTAACCACTCACCATCAGGTGGACCATATGCCCACATTGTATACATTTTCAGTTCTATAATGCGCGGATGCGACAACATGTGCACATACTGCATAGTGCCATTCACGAGAGGCAGAGAAAGGTCCAGGCCGGTCGACTCCATTGTGGAGGAGGTTCAGCAGCTTGCTGACCAGGGAGTCAAGGAGGTCACACTGCTGGGTCAAAATGTGAATAGTTACAGAGACATTTCCAAGGCTACTGAAAAAACTAATACCAGTGTTGCTAAAGGCGAGTGATTAACATAGAAATCTTCAATAAGTACCAATTATAAAAAAGTGTCTAGTTTAATAAAAATATTATTGGAAAATATTATTGAATTATATATACTAAATGTTCAGTAGGGAGTAACCACTTGGCATAAGGTTAGTTGTGTACTCGTTAATGTAATATTAATAATAAACAAAAACATACATTAGCTTCCATGTCCATAAATTCCAATGATATTGTTGTTAATATTGCTGTTAATATTCAAACAGTTCTGATCTAAAGTACAAATATACACGTCTGCAGGGTTCAGAACGGTGTACAAGAATAAGAAAGGCGGTTTAAGGTTTGCTGATCTGCTGGATAAAGTGTCCTCTGTTGATCCTGAAATGCGAATCAGGTTCACTGCCGCACACCCCAAAGATTTTCCGGATGAGGTAGATATGAGTGCATCTAATTACATTTTGGGCAAAATGATACGAAGTTAAAACTCAATGGTTTCAGTGTTTATAAGCTCTTTAGTGTCTGTGTATCCGAACAAATAGAAACACTACGTCTGGGGGGTAGTCTCTAACAGCAAAAGTTCTCATCCGGGGCGGACGAGAAAGTGATGACCTTCATGATCCCGGGCCTCTCAGTTGTTTTTAAGCCCTTTGATTTCCAGCAGTTGTTCTTTAAATCGGAATTAATTAAAACATGCCTACCACTGGAGCAAAGCTTATAAGGATCCAGAGGTGAAGATTGAGGTGCGCGTGTTATGTTCCTGTAGGTACTACAGATAATATCGGAGCGTCCGAACATATGCAAGATGTTGCATCTGCCAGCGCAGTCTGGCTCCACCGCGGTGCTGGACCGGATGAGGAGAGGGTACACCAGGGAAGCCTACTTGGAACTGGTCGACCACGTCAAGAGCTGCATACCGGCCGGTAAGTTTTACTGTAGAGGGGCGCACAGTGGACTGCATGAAAAGTGCTCAGAAATGTAGCAATTATAAATGTACAATGAAGGCTTTGCACTCTTGTCTTGATTTGTGATCTCTATAACCTATATTGGACTTTTTGGTGGAAACCCCATATGTGAAGTTGTGTGATTTGTTTTATTTTGTCTATTTAGTGTTTCTTCAGGTTTAAATGTGTAATGACGGTGGTTTATTAACTGTTTAGTATCTGTGAATGTGCACAAATGTGGGAAAATAAAACAAAGCCACTGGGCTTCTTCGGATCCTCCAAAAAGTCCACTGAGAAAGTTTCAGTAAATGACCACCATTTTACTGAGATTATATTTCATCCCATGTCATTTCATTTCATGCCATGTTTTTTTTTATTGCTTAGATGAGTGGACGAGCTCACAGCCCATCTGATGTTAAATGATTACTGGAGCCTATAGACTTCTACTACGTAAATGCGCCACCCACCTTGAGATATAAGTTCTAAAGTCTCAGTATAGCTACAACGGCTGCCCCGCCCTTCAAACCGAAACGCATTACTGCTTCACGCCTGAAGTAGGCAGGGTGGTGGTACCTACCCGCGCGGACTCACAAGAGGTCCTACAACCAGTAATTACGCAAATTATAAATTTGCGGGTTTGTTTTTTATTACACGATGTTATTCCTTCACCGTGGAGTCAATTGTGAACATTTGTTGAGTACGTATTTCATTAGAAAAATTGGTACCCGCCTGCGGGATTTGAACACCAGCACTTTAGGCCAAGACGACTAATTAAAGGAAATCTCGCTTAAAGCAAATACCCTTTCTCCTCTCAATATAATTGATCTGGTTTGTTCATATGGTTTTCAAGTCGGTCTGTCCACGGATATGATCTGTGGGTTCTGCGGAGAAACCGAAGAGGAGTTTGAGGAGACGCTATCTCTGATGGAGCTCGTGGATTACAACACGGCGTTTTTGTTTCCGTACAGTATGAGGGAGGTTTGTACGGCATGATTTTAAGTACCTACATAATTTTTTTGATTTTCCTAAATATCTATTAAAATCTCCGCTATGAAAATTTGACAGGAAAAAAGTCCAACATTAACAAAATAGTGTTGTGTTTTCATAGTGAAATTGAATAATCGACTTTAAGACGTGACAGTTAAGTATTGAAATCTGTTGTATTAAATTGTCACACGCCATCTAGTGTCAGTCTGGTAAAATGTCTATGAGTCTGGTAATTTGTTGGTAATGGTTAGTAATACTATTTCTGTTGGAGTTTTGTTTCTGCCGTGAAGCAGTAATGCGTTTCGGCTTGAAGGGTGGGGCAGCCTTAGAACCTTAGACCTTAGAACTTATATCTCAAGGTGGGTGGCGCATTTACGTTGGCGATGTCTATGGGCTCCGGTAACCACTTAACACCAGGTGGGCGGTGAGCTCGTTCACCCGCATAAGCAATAAAAAATAGTTAGTGGACCGACAATTGGCTTATACGAGCGTATAATAATGAAGTTAGTGCTAAAAATATTACTTGTCGTTATTCTATTTTCACTATAACAGTATCTCATTTCAATTGAACACTTTGAATTGATTATAAAATAAATAAATAAAATAAAATAAAAATAAAATACTTTTATTTCCAGACATCATAGTCTCGTAGTGTGTTCGTATTACAAATAACTTAAGAACTATGTTAGTATGTATTTAAATAAATCTATCAACTCCGCCCCCGGCAGGGTCCCAGGGAACCTACCCAGGGTCGGGGCATCCAGTCTTTCAGCTAATATCCTTATTATGTTTACGAGAATAATAATAAAAAATAATTAATTGTCTGTAAAGTCTGCTTACGGACGATAGTCATACGTGATAATGTCAGTAGCAGAACTATTCGAACTGCTAGGTATGACGTCACAAGCTAACGCTTGGGCCGATCGTGCCTCTCTATCGCTTGTACGGCGCTCTCGCTTGCACGCTCAGGCTCAGGGGGAACGTGACACTTTTTCGTGCATGCAGCCGGTGTTCATCGATTTATAAGATAATATTATTACGTCAATATAGCTTGACCGGATTTGACCGAAGCCTATTGACCACCGTATTTTAAGGATATAACTAGCTCGCAGCTGATTATGTGAACTATTTTTATAGAAAACAACAGCGTACAGACGGTATGAGGACGACGTGCCTGATCACGTTAAGAAGGAAAGACACGGCCGCCTGTTGGAGGTATACCGACGGAAGAGTCAGACGTTGAACGAAGCTGAAGTTGGCAACACTCACTTAGTGCTCGTCGAGGGTGTAGTAAAAAAAACCGGGCAGCTATACGGCAGGAACGAGGTCTACATGAAGGTCGTGTTCGACGAGGGGGAGATCATGAGCGATGATGGGGGGAAGAGGGCCATGAGAATAGGGGACTACGTTGCCGTCAAGATTGTGGGGGCAAAATCCTCTGTTCTGAGCGGAGTGCCGTTGTGCCATACTAGTTTATCGGAATTTTATAGAGAACGAATTTGGGGGGAAAACAGTATTGAATTGTGATTGTATTGATGAATAGCTCTCATCGGTGCTCACATTGAGGGTTCACACAGAACTATAGAGGAGTTATAGGTGGCGCGGGAGTCGTTACAGCCATCACAGAGTTGCAGCGATTATCGACTAGGTGTCGCTAGTTGTAAATAAAAATTGTTCACAATATTTTTGTGGTTGGTTTTATTTTATCTATGTTTTTCTGTACAAAGGACGAGCTGTAAAAATATTTGGTTTCTGCGTGAATAATTTTGTAAGCCTTGCACTAAACACCTTTATCTCTAACACTAGGAGTAGGGACCCCGGTAACCGTACTCGTCGAACTCGGCAAAGAGTTCGACATGCAAGCTAACCTAAACATCAGCCCGCTGATTTTCTCGCCGGATCTTCTTAGCTGGTCGTGATTACGATCCGGTAGTAGATTCATTCGCGAAGCAGCTATTCTTGTATTGTTAGATCGCCTTTGGATGCGCTCGGGTAGCTGTTAGCAAATCCCACCCCTCCTGGCTGGGCCCTTGCTCGCCTACCTGCCCTTGTAAAACTGGAAAGGCCTCCGGGCCAACAGTAATACTTCAATCATATTGTGTGGAAATGAGGGTAAGTGTAATGAAACATTGAGATTTGGTACTAGTTAAGAGACTATGAACATTATGAAATTAAATAGTTTGTTTTTGTCTTGAGCGACATTACTTCTGTCAGACTAATGCTTTAACGAGTGAGTTGAGGAAATATTGTTACAGCCTGACCTAGTGACTAGCGGGAGCCACTTTTTTACCAATGGCCCCAGAAAGTCGTTTAACAAACTTAATGGCTATAGAAAATTGCGAAAAAAATTACAACAGCAAGTAATTCAGAGGGGAGACAGAGTGTTAGCAGAATAATGGAAACTTGATTCTTATTCTCTTGATTCTTTAATCACTTTTATGCTTTTGATCGTTCG
Organism: Bombyx mandarina; assembly: GCF_003987935.1. The sequence goes on from NW_021011480.1 coordinate 6,306,719, forward strand.
AGAACTGTCAATAAACTTGTTTTTAGTTTAAACATATATACATACACATATCTACTTGTTTGAGTTTTAAGAAAAATATGACTAGCGATCTTTATTATTTCTCAAAGCTTGCCAGTTCCTATAAATTAAATTAATTCCTGTAAAATTTCAATAAAATAAAAATGCAAATTTAGGTGTGACACTTCAAAAGTGCAATTTATTAGACTCGATTAGTAAAAAAAAAACAATCTTCTGTACAAAGAAAACTGTAAAACAATAAATACAAAATTATTTTACATAATATTGTGTAAGTGCATCGCTTAAACACTACAAATTAGCATCTTTAATAACTCTTTGACATTTCAGTTATTGCAACTTTCAAAGTAAGGTAATCTATGGTTTGTATATAAATTTTATAATCTGTGTTCCGTTTAGGCATAATAAATTTAAAAAAAAGACAGTGAAATGGAATCTTCAAAAAAAGTGTGTGTGTCCGCTCCGACGCACGACTGGAGTTTACTGGATATAAAAAATTAAACGAAACAATACGAGAAATAGTTCTATATTACGACAACACGATACACTACAGATTATTAACAAATTAACGAGACACAAAACAAACGACTAACAAATATATGAAAATACAATAATGAGAGAAACGCGCGATCAGTACGAGGCTTTGTGGCGGACTGCCGGCGCAGCAGCCCGGCGCGCATTTCGTGTGACATGCGCAATCAGGCGCATAACGCATTTCGTGTGACATGCTAGTACGATTTTGGTCCCCATAATTTTCATACCCCGGGCCTATATATGTAAATCGATTCTAAAGGAGTAAACTCCAAAAATATAAACATTGAATTGGTGACTGGTCGTATTGTGAGTTACAGGTTCAAAGTGTGGGAGCTGTTGTACAATATAATTGAGTCTTTGACACCACGTCTCAAGGTGGGTGTTCGATTCACATTGTGATATACAGCTCCGGTAACCACTTAATACCAGGTGAACTGTGAGCTCGTTTATCCATCTAGAGAAATAAAAAAAAATTTTAGTTACATATTTAATTTTAAAAGTGTAACCTTCGCGAATTTTTTTTTTATTGCCCTTGTAGGCGGACGAGCATACGGCCACCTGATGGTGAATGGTTACCGTCGCCCATGGACTTCAGCAATGCCAGGGGCAGAGCCAAGTCGCTGCCTAAACTACAACGATTCGACAATCCATCTTGTAATTTCCAAAACCTACGGCAATTACCATAATAATGTTGATAAAACTAAATAGTTTAAGTAACTTTTTGCCCGAGTCTATTTTTACTATTGGGCACACTAAAATAATGAAGACAAAAATACCAAGTAAAACTAGATGCATCAAAATCTCTATATTTACAAAGGGACATGACTATTATAAATAAATTGAAAAAATTATGGGGTGTAGCCGTTGACTTGAAATATTAACAGGGTCACAAAGCAAGTACAGCCGAACGAAAGAATATCTTGGACTTAGACAAATTAGATATTTATTCATATGATTCATAGGTCATGGTTTCGATACGTAGGGTAATGATGTATATATATGTCAAATGTCACGTATTTAATGATGTCAAGTCCTCTTGAGCATCAATGAATTGAAATGATTCGAAAATGTTACAATTATATATTTGGATCGATATTGACGAATTACGTTTTACTACATGACAATTCAAATATTTTATTACAAAAAAAGTTCAGATAACACGAACAGAATACGGCCGATGTTCATAGAATGGCATTTTAATAAAATAAAAAAAATACAAACCTAAATTATTGTAACTTACTTTAATTATAACAATATAAGCTTAAAAATATTTTGTGATGGCATCTGTGTATACCTAAATTTGTACTTAGAACGTTTACTATTTACGTATAGTAATTGATTGATGTGCTCTTAGCGTCTGTTAATAAAATACGACGAAGCGAGGTTATTAGTCAAACTAACCCATAGACACAGCCCACTGAGTTTCTCGCCGGATCTTCTCAGTGGGTCGCGATCCGGTGGTAGATTCTGCGAAGCACTGCTCTTACTAGGGCCACCGTTAGCGCCTCTCCGGTTTGAGCCCCGTGAGCTCACCTACACGTTAGGGCGAAGCTGATATAGCCTCTCAAGGCTATAGGTAGAAAAAAAAAGTCAAACGATACCATTAGGGATAAGAGTGAAGTCCGATGTACTAGGTATCTAGTATTGTATGAGGCGACTGCCTGTATTTGATTCGATTATCGATTTTTCTATATAACGAACGTCGTAAGCGATAAAGGAATAATTTCGTGTAACAAAAATTAAACCCGCCAAATTTCTACATTGTGTAATTACCGGCAGGTAGTAGAATAAATATAATAATAATATAATAATAATATAATATAAATATAATAATAATGGTCGTTGGAGCTTCCGCGCTCACTTTAAGAAATTGGGCCCTCGGCTGATCGCGACGGCCGGCTCTTTGAGCCGGCTTCTTCCTAACGTCGGGGGTCCCGATGAGGCGGCGCGCCGCCTATACATGGGGGTGGTGCGGTCGATGGCACTGTACGGGGCTCCCGTATGGTGCCACGCCCTGACCCGCAAGAACGTCGCGGCGCTGCGACGTCCGCAGCGCGCNAAAAAAAAAAAAAAAAAAAAAAAAAAAAAAAAAAAAAAAAAAAAAAAAAAAAAAAAAAAAATAAAAAAAAAAAAAAAAAAAAAAAAAAAAAAAAAAAAAAAAAAAAAAAAAAAAAAAAAAAAAAAAAGGTAGTAGAATAAAACCGCCCGGGTAGGTTTTATTTTATCCTGCCTATTTCTGTCACAAAGCAATTATGTGTTCCGGTTTTTAGGGCGGATCGGCCTATATACAATACAATTGAGATTTTTACCATGAATCGTCAGGTTTGAGCCTCGTGAGCTCACCTACTAGTTAAGGTTACGCCGATATGATCTCTCTAAATCAACAGGTTAGGCAGGGAAAAAAAACTATGATCCAAAGTGGGTATTCACATTGTGCTGTCTAATCCACTAAGCATCTTCTAGGCCATGAATTCGCATCAAAGCGATACTAACATGAGAACAACATCATTAGCTTGCTAAGCAAACTATAGATACACATTGTTTTATTATTTCCGTTTTTCAACCATCAATGTCAAGTGAAAAAAAGATTGGGTCAATGAACTCTCTTTGAATACCAGAGGACACTCGACCAAGATAGCGAACGCCGCGTGTTATCTGGTTTGTACTGAGTTAACATTTTGCGCCTTTTTTGCTTACTAAACTTAAAGACCGTATTTTTTGCACAAATGCAAATCTATTTTTGTTTTATATAATAGCTATTGACGAGCAATTAGTATGTATTATTAAATTTATTTTCGAAACAACCAGTTTTTTTAAGTGTTAATAACAAAAAAAAAGAAATGTTTACATCAAATGGATATTGTCAATTATTATTATCTTAAGTCGATAATGGTCGAAATCAAATTATAATAATAAACACAAATCTCAAGACATTAGAACTAAGATATCTAGTAGATAAGTTCTGTGCTTTGTGAAAACTAAAATAGTATATTTTATTCTATTGTGTAGTTCGAGACTCTACTAATAGGTGACTGCTCTCAATCATTTAGTGTAATTAACAATAACATGGAAGGCAAGATCGGGATGTTACACTAAGCTCGATGCGCCCATATGTGCGACAGATTTCCCGCTACCTACATTTACTCGTTGACCAGATAAATTATCGTCCACATGCCCAGATAAACTCGGAGAAGGGCCTTGTGAGCTGCCGTACACCTTTGTACTGTAACCGGAATCATTGTGCGATTCCCGGTCGGTCTGGCTTTGGGTTTCCGTCAAATGTGTGTTTATGGCCAACGATTGCAGTCGACTGTGCAACAAACTGTGGTCTGGAGCTGGCTTCCTTACGTTTCTCGGGAACATTCCTGGATGATTGTCGTAATAACGAAGATCGTTCTGATTAGCGATCTCAACTTCGGTGTTCTGGTCCAAATGTTGGCTGTAACAATGTGGAATGCGTTCCATTTCCCTGTAGATATGGTCTTGCATCATGGCATCGAACACACCGGTGTTGTTGTGGTATAGCGGGTTCCTGCTTCGAGCCTGGACCGCGTTGGGCAAACCTGATTGGTTAAAGTCGTATGGCGTTTGAGTGTAGTGACCATTGTCCAAGTAAGGTTGTCGATTTGGTATTTCGTGGAAATATGCATCTTTCGGTATCATTGTACGTAAGTCGTAAGTGGGGGGTTGTGTTGGTGCCGGTGATTGTGACTTTCCAGACATAGTCTCGTAATTTGGCATGGGAAGTGTTTGTAGTAAGTTAGTATTTCTCATAGGACCAGGCTGAACTGAACTACGTATCGGATTGTCCTCTTCGTCGCTGCTTTCAGAATTGTTCCCATTTTCTTGAGGTGGGCTTTGGAAGGATTTTCTCGTTGGGAATGGAATTAAGTTGTGCAAACTAAAACGTTTGGTCTTCGGTGGCTTTTCTTTCAATACTGGAGCGGGTCGCTGAGGTTGTTGAGGCATTTTCAAAATCCCACTTGGACTAGGCTGTACTATGAGGTCTGGACTATCAATCGGTGGTTTTCTTAACATTTGCTCGTGAGCAATTCCTTTCTGCTGTTCAACTTGCGCTACTAATTCCTGCACTGATTTCCTGGGTCCTTCGTTAGCGTGGTAGTTTTGTTTTCGTAGCTTAACGTAACCGTCTTGAGAAATATCTAATGCCTTGGGGTTTCGAGTTGCAACCCCAGACACCTCTTTCTCTAGGTCTACTCTTTTTCGAATGTCATCAGCCGTTCTTTGCAATACTTGGCTCTTCCATGATACATTTGGTTCTGGCTGTATCCTATCTTCAGGATCGGTAGCAACGTGTGACTTAGGATCTGACAGACGACTAGGAGATACATATCTTTGATTATATGTAGGTTTCGTTTGAACCGTCATCGGTGAAGGTGATTTGGACACGGAAACTTTATTATCTTTAATATGAATCTCTGCTGTAACGTTATGTAGGCGGTTTGGGTCTTGAGGTACATGAAACGGTAGAGGAGGTCGCGATAGTCGACTGGGACCTGCGTCTAAATGGTCGGTACTCTTGGAATTCTTCAGGAAATGCCTTCGCCTTGGACTCTGTGAGCTTTTGCTATCCAGACCCTCAGTGCTTTTAGACGTCGTTTTACTGTCGTTTAAGTCTTTAGAATCGCTCTCATAATGTTCAGCATTTTTATTGAAATTTTTGACAATTTGGTTTACCCTAGTACGTTCTTCAGTGTCTAAGAACTCGAGACTTCTCGTCCTTTTCAGTGGAGGTATGTCTATTGAGCATCTAGGACTAAAGTCTGGTTTTCTCGCGCGTTCCGAAGCCCTGAACATCATCCCACGTGTAAGCCACTGTTCCAGGTGTATGTGCCGTTCTTTGCACAATGCCCTTTCTGCTGCCACGAATCTAGTTAGTTCAGATATTTGTCCTTGAGTCTTCATTTCTAGATCGGTAACTTTCTGATCTAATCGTTCATGAGCTCTGTCTATATGTTTCTTTAAGTCTTTCTTATCTTCGTTCAGTTTGTCCTCCATGTGTTTGAAGAATGGAGCACAATAGCACGTGTAGCCTGCACCTATCGGGCCCTTTTTTATGTTTCCAGCTAAGTCTAGGAAGTACTGTTCGCCTTTTCTTAATGGTTCGGTGGGTAGCGAGCTCAACCTAGGCTTTGGGAAGTATTTAGGATCGGGATAGTAATGACACCCGTATGGGGACCACGGAACTTGGGGCGTTTCAAAATGAACGTTCTTCTTTTTTTTGTCTTTAGTTTTATCTTTCTTTTTTCCGTCGTCAGGTTCATCTAAAGTTCTCTCTTTGCTTTTGTCTCGTTTTTTCTTTTGTTGTTTAGCGACAGGAGTGTTCAGTATTTGGATGATCTCTTCGAGTCCTTTCCTGGTTGCGATATCTCTTGCTGTTTCCCCTTGGTGGTTCCTGATGGATTTGTCGCAGCCCGCTTCCAAGAGTATGCGTGTTAGTTTCCTTCTTCCCATGGCTGCAGCGATGTGGAGAGCCGTGTCGCCGTTCTTGTTTTGCTCGGAGACGCGGCATTGCGCTGAGATGAGGATGCGAGTGACGCCGGCATGGCCGTAACGCGCCGCTGTGTGTAAGGATGTATCGCCATACTGTAAAGTTAAAGGAAGCGGTTATTTTTCGATTTAATTAAAATACAAAGAGCATGATTTTGTGCCCATAGACCGTATAACAGCACCTAGCCTTGATTGTATAATTTGATGGCTGTCCCAGCCTACGAACCAGAACGCATGGCTGCTTCGTGACAGACACAGGTTAGGATGATGGTAATTTTCTGCGCGGGCTCACAATAAGCTCTACATTCAACAAATATGTAATGCAATAAAAATATTTGCAATGGGCATGTTCTTCGATATACTGTTGTAATGTTGTTATTTTTTTAAGTCATCATCTGATATCCTAATCTTTATTTGCCAATTTACAAAATAGTTAAAATATTGGGGAAATCTAAACTACAATTTATATACTTCTTTAAGTAGATATAATTTTATAAATTAACTATATTTTAACACGAATGATACCCTGATTAGGATAAACGCTTCAGTAAAAGTAATGGCAGATGAAATAATTAAAATTATGATTTTAACTTTACCGTACGCAGGTATGTAGAACGATAACTTCCAACATAAATGGTGTTTACAAAATGAATGTTATTAGATATAAGGCAAAAGACATACAAGAATAGTTCAAAATATAATATAGGCCCTACATAGAAACATAACATTTATTTATTGTTTCTGGTGTTAAGTGGTTACTGGAGCCCATAGACATCTACAACGCCACCCACCTTGAGATATAAGTTCTAAGGTCTCAAGTATAGTTACAACGGCTGCCCCATCCTTCAAACCAAAACGCATTACTGCTTCACGGTACAAATAGTCAGGGTGGTGGTACACGCATCAAATGTACAAACAATATACAAATATACCGTACATTATTCTGTAAGTCCGGCGGCGCGCCAGCGAGCAAAATCTCTCTGCAGGACTGGTTGTGTCCGTTCTGACAGGCAAGATGCAGCGGCACGAAGCCGGCCGAGTTCCTAGCGAGGAGATCGGCTCCGGCCCGCGCCAGCAGCCCCACACACCTGGAGTAACCCTTCCACGCCGCCTCGTGCGCTGCTGTATTGCCGTGCTGAAATGGACACACATTTTATGATAATCATTGTTCGACTATAGTTTCGACTATCTATCCTTTACGATTTCCACCTTTTTTATTCCTATCTATTGCTAGTAATAAGCCGCCTGTTAAGGATTCCATGGACAGCCCACCGCAGGAACATCTTGGTCCTACAACAGCTTAAAATGGAGAACGCTCAACGCCTGTCTACCGCCAGTCTGCAACACATAATGCGCTACTTAATGCGCCCGAAGAGGTGTAGATAACTTAGAACATCTGATGGTCACTGGAAATGTAGAAGGAAAACGTCCTAGAGGCCGGAGCCCCAAATGTTGGTCCGACCAGATCTCCGAGCAAACTAGCAGACCACTTAACGCTGCACTGCACCAGGCAACTGACCGGAGCCGCTGGAGGCTGGCAGTCGACAAGCTGAAACGGAGTCACGATCTTCAGTAATGAGGGAGCGATGGAGAAGAAGAAGAAGAAAAATTGCTAGTAACCTCGAGGGGTTGTGCTATCGCTGGACGTATTAGCGAGCTCACGAAGCTCAGCCTGGGACTTTGCTAACACTGACCCTAGCAAGAGCAGTGCTTCGCTGAATCTACCATCGGATCGGAATCGCGACCCACTGAGAAGATCCGGCGAGAAACTCAATGGGCAAATTTTCCTAATCATTAGTCCGGATGAGCGATTCTGTTAGAAAAACACTAAAATAATCGCTACGAACAGTGTTGTTTAGCTAACTACACTGCGCAAGTCAATATTGCTAAATATGTTTACAATACGCTAAATGAATTATTTGTAAGGATACAAAATTTTACCAGTCTTCTTAATAATGTCTTGTGTACTGGGCTTCCTAAAAAGACTTGGCTTGAGTGAATTAGGACATGCGAAAGAAGGGTGTGGGTGCAGAGATGACGTATGCTGGGTGGAAAAAGAGGACATGCTGCGTCGGCCCCACATAGTGAGAGCGCAAGAAGAAGATGAAGCAATTGTCTTCTTACCAAATGATCTTGTTTGTTCGGATCAGCTCCGTGCTGGAGGAGCAGTGTGACGACTTCGACGTGTCCGTCGGCCGCGGCGCGCTGTAATGCTGTACAGCCATTCTGTCAACAAAATAGCTTTTTTAATACGCTTTTATTAGCTTCAGACGAATGTATGTTTGTAATGGAATCTTTGAACGTGATTTTGAGCCCGTTCAAAACGTCGGATTACCTCGAAATTTGTTATAATTATTAAGGACCGATGACAGTCCAAATATTAAAAAAAAATTGAAAAAATTGAAATTCAACTAAAAAATGAAAAATAAATAATAGTTCAAAAAACTAACAAAATACGCTTTTATAGAAAATCCAACTAAAAAATTGAAAATAAATTTTAATAAATTTGAATTAAAAATAGTGTAAGAAAAAATGATTTCATTGTAAAAAAATTTGATTTTTTTTAAACTATTATTTAGTTTTTAAATTCATTGGATTCATTCGGGTTGCTGCGACGAATTTGACACCTAACCTCTTTAACACGATTTTGTTATCTGATAAGGAATAAAAAAAAATTCCTACTTAATCTAGTGACCTCGAGGGACATGCTAGATGAACGAGTAAGGAATATTTGACCATCTTTTCCATAGACTTCAAGACGTCCGATTAACTAGAAAATGTGCACTTGCGTCAAGCACCGAAGATGAAACGACATTTTTATAATTTCGCTGTAATATCCCGATCCTGATCTTGCGTTTCCTTAGTTTTGAACTATTAGTTAATGAAATGAATGAATGAAATGATTAGTTATGTCGTTGGATACTTAGTATCGTTATTGCCAAACCAACATCTGCTCAGTGCCCTTTTTGTTAACTTTATTATGACATTCCATACTAATATTATAAAAGGGAAATTCAGTTTGTTTGTTACGACTTCAAGTTCAATCAGCATCATTAAATTTTGTACATACGTTGTAGTCTGAAAGACACGGAGAATCTATTCTACAGAAAAAAGTGACTATTACCGAGGTATATAATTTTTGTTTCCACAATCGAAGGGTGTCGCGTAAAGTAAAGTAAAAGCATAGATAAAACACGTTAGTAAAGTACTAACACCAAGTAAAACATTATATTTGCATAGCCGAAAATTAAAATAAATATAAATTAAGATTAGTTTTCAAAGAACTGCTTTTCATACAATTTTACAGAACGTTATTATTCAATATTTCAATTACACATTTTTTTGTCCTTAACAAAATATTGCCTTGAAAACTGCGTTATATTATTTAATTATGTTTTGGCGATTCAGATTCTGTGTTAGATTCAGCAAAGCCCTGCTCTTGCTAGGGCTACTGTTGGCAAATTCTCTCAGTTTGAGCCCCGTGAGCTCAACTACGCACGTAGTTGTAATAGCCCATAAGCTATCAGTATTTAGGTAGGTAGGAATAAAAGAAGGAAGCTGATGTATGATGGTTGCGCACGGAGACAGCATGGCAGCGATCCTGCCTATTCCTGTTGGGTCACGCCACGTTAACTGGTCCCGTGATAAGTTCGTAAAGAACTTGTGTTACAGGTACCAGATAACGGATATAAATGTAAGATTTTTATTATACACATACATATATTTAATAGACATCCATAACCCTGGAAAAGACATTTATATTTATCACACAAATATCTTCCCTCGGCGGGATTCGAACCCGCGACCCCCTTGTGTAGTGACCATGTCAGTTACCACTACACCAGACGGCTGTTAAAGTAGCCGGTATAGGATCGCTAATATTGAAATTCCCAATGAGTAAAGTGAATGGCAACTCGTTGTAAAGTGTAATCTGTGTGCTTAGTGCGAGTTTTTTAACGTTCTCGATAGCGTAAAAGTACAAAACAGCGCCCCTAGCGGCAAACGTTCCAACTCCATACAAATTTGAGTAACTTTTACGCTATCGAGAACGTTAAAAAACTCGCACTAAGCACACTGATCGAGCAATGCAACAATGTCATAGTAAAAGCACCGGTGTTCCCGTATTTTTACAAGGACCGTGGGCTTGAAGTTCCAAATTTAATAACCGCTGTTCTATCCTTTAAATTAATAATAATGACCGCTGGGCTGCAGAAATAGAATGGTTCTGGTTAACCTTCGCGAGCTCATACACAATCTACGAGAGGAATGGTAATTGCACACGAAACCTTTTGGATTTGATTCGGTTATACCAGCCTTTCCCAAAGTGGGCGATAACGCCCCCTTGTAGGCGCTGCAGGCCTAAAGGGGGGCGGTAAGAGACCCAGAAAAAAAAATAGGGATATTGTGTAGAGGTTTGGAAGGCGATTTGTAATTTCATCTAGGAGGACTCTTAGACACCGACTGAGCTCTCGCTATAGTGGTTTTTTAATAGGTGAAAAAATGGGGGCGCTAAAAAATAATTTATTCTCAAATTGAGCAGTAGACAAAATAAGTATGGGAGCCCCTGAGTTATACGAATATTGGCGGATGCGTGCATGTTGGATCGCGTATACGTTTTTTTTTGTTTTTTTTATTGCTTAGATGTGTGGACGAGCTCACAGCCCACCTGGTGTTAAGTGGTTACTAGAGCCCATAGACATCTACAACGTAAATGCGCCACACACCTTGAGATATAGTTCTAAGGTCTCAGTATAGTCACAACGGCTGCCCCACTATTCAAACCGAAACGCATTACTGCTTCACGGCAGAAATAGGCGGGGCGGTGGTACCTACCCGTGCGGACTCACAAGAGGTCCTACCACCAGTAAAAATGCCTAAAAGTGTCTTAAGACGTTACACGTAATTAAAAAGATAAAAGGTAAACGTTCTAAGACGAAATGCAAGTAGACTGTCAACCCAACGGTATATCCAAGTCAATTAAGCTGGCTGGCGCTGTGAACAATTTAACGGTAGCGATCGTACTAAAGACAACTATTTTCCGGTTCAATACTGCGACGTGTTCGTTCGTGTTACGGTTGTCGATGAAGAGTTCGGGTAAAAGTTCTGTTTTTTAGTTAAATAGGCATTTTAAGACTCTGCGTCAGAGTCGAATGTAAGGGCGATCTAAGATTCCTGATTGCGTCACGCGGAAGGATATACTGCAGCACAGAGAGTGCACCTATTACGTCCAAGTGGAAAACCTCTCATGTCAGAGGTCAAGTTAATTCCCGGGTCGCCGAGACTTTAGGTATTTTTTAAAGTAGACAGCTGTCAAAAATCGTTTACGTCTTAATAACTTTTTAGGCCATAGGTTAGTACATATACGTTGGCAAAATGAAGAAATTCAACAAATCTTTGTATTTCAGGCGTTGACTTCAGCCTATGTCTTAGTCGTAAGAGCTTTAATTCGATAATTACATAACTCTCTACTTTTTTTTTTGGAACACATGGCTTTTCGGTTATTTAAGTGCCAACAATGTCAATATCTCATTCCAGCGCAACTACTTTTCTGATAAATGAGCAGTACCATTATGAAACAGGCAGCAGTTTTAATAGAAAAACTTTTAATAAACTACCTGAAGAAGAATTCCTTATGAACAATTAATTTAATCATTTCAATGTACCTTTTCAATACAAAAACGCATGTAAAAGAAAACCCGCCCGTGTGCAAATAAAGATTAAAATCCAACATTTAGTTGAGCATGCAAATGAATGAAGAATTATCGACATTAACGATTCAATAATAAAGATGAAAGTCGCTTAATATATGTTGCAGGTGATTTCTTTAGTGAGCTGCGACCACCATAATTGGATAGTAAATCGGTCAATAAGCGTATTTATTTAATAAACGTCTTCATTTAGATACAAATTCAGTCGCAAAGGGAACGCTAACGAGGTTTGTTTATGCGCCCATTCATTGTAGGGTCCACGTCTAATAATATCTATGTAACTTCGGTGAGTACTGTATGAGCTAAATACAATTTTTTTTAAATGTTCTACTTAGAAATAGCTACATATTTTTAGTCTCAAATAAACGATTGAAACCGTAAATGCATAACTTAATTATAATAAAATGATACGGGATTTGTTGTGAATTTTTAAATTCATTTGCATAAATCAAATCTTATTGCCGAAAGCTAATAAATATCCAGATTAGAATAAAATATTAGACTGCGACATGGATTTTCTCACCTAATCGTATTTATTTATCGTTTTTCGGGGACATCGGCAAATACGCTTTTTAGCCATTTTGTTGTTTAATCCTGACATTGTGCTCGAGATACTCTGTGACAAAAATAAATTAATCTCTGAACTCTGAAGGTACACTGTATACAAACATAATCCCGAATATTGTTATATTAGTTGTCTATCGTATGTTACAATTGATCAAGGCATGTTTATTTAAATAGACATGTAACTACAATTAATTACAGAAACGTTGTCAACCGATATCTCAATCGATATTTTAATTAATTCATACAACTCTCCCGAGGCGGCCATATTTGTTGCAACGTTGATGTAACGATTCACGGAAAAGAACTAGACGTTATTTATGATACCTGTATAATATTCTTTTAGCGTTCAGTATTAATAAAACAAAAATTGTTGGTAATAAAATTTTAAGTTAAATACTATTAAAATGCCGTGGCAATTTGCTTTGTCGATCTCTGAGGGCCAGGTTAGGTAGATTGTACGCTATAGCTAAAAGGAAAAAAGATATGCTGTGGTCTGTGGTCTTGCTAGTTTTGTAACCCACCGCATAAACAGCATAAGTGTTCTTTAAAGCCTCACGGGCTCTGTATCAGAAAAATATTATAAACTTTTTGAATACTAACGTCGCAAACAATTATTTGAATTTTTTATTAAAATGATCTAAAAGATAATTATTCGATTAATTAGATTAATTATATAATTAATCGTATAGATAAGAGATAAATAAAATAGATTTTAGAGGATCGACAAAAATATTATTTTAACGTTTTATCCAAATAAAATTGCCAATACCATAAACAAACATTGAATTGACGTTACAAAACACGCAAATGACATATCTAGTACGCATCGGAATGTAGCATCGACGTGAACGAGTCGGCCATGTTTTTAGTTGCGACTTTCAACCGATTGCAGACTTGTAATTAAATACTCGGATAGTATTATTCTTTAATATGAAACATAAGTTTGTTTTTGTGTTTAATCTTTGAGTAGAGATCGGTGAATGCGTGCTTTGACAGTCCAGTAGAATGGATACATTTAGTTTTGGATCAAATTTTGATAATTAAAATTCTTTTTTATTGCTTATGGTTTTACGAGTTCACAGCACACATGGTGTTAAGTAGTTACCGGAGCCTATAGATATCTACAACGTAAATGCCGCCACCCACCTTGAGACATGAGTTCTAAAGTCTCACTTTAACAGTATGACGGCTGCCTCACCCTTCAAACCGAAACGCATTACTGCTTCACGGCAGAAATAGGGGGGGGGGTAGTGGTACCTACCCGTGTGGACTCACAAGACGTCCTACCACCAGTAAACTTCACATACTAAGACGCGAATGCCACTATCCACTTGGAGAAATGAGTTTGAAGTCTCTGTAAATTTTTTTAATGTCTTTCCAAATCCTACTGACATAGATTAGTGAATTGCATTCGTTTTGTGTTATCCATATGCTCCAGCACTCACTTAACAACAGAAGGGCCGTTAGCGTGTTCACGCGTCATTGCAAATAAAAACCTATCCACATCTCATTCCATCAGGATCTATGAATAATAGCACATGATACAGACATACTCTAAAATCATTCTAAATTAGGCTTAATAGTACGGGTTCTTTAGGTTATGGATTAATAGAGTTGTTTGAAAGGACTTTTTGGCGGGAACGCGAGGAATGAAGTTGTGTGATTTATTTTATTTTGTTTGTTTAGTGTTTCTTCAGTTTTAAATGTGTAATAACGGTGGTTTATTAACTGTTTAATATCTGTGAAAGTGCACAAATGTGGGAAAATGAAACAAAGCCGCTGGACGTAACTTCTCGGGATCCTCCAAAAAGTCCACTGAAAAAATCTTAGTAAATGACCACCATTTTACTGAGAATATATTTCATCCCATATCATCTATTTAATTTCATTCCAGTTTATTAATGTCTCAAATTAATCATCTTCATCTCATTTCACTCCATAATATCATTTTTCATAAAAATATGAATATAAATTAAAATAAGACATGACTTAAAGGTCTTAGTTACCAGGTCATAAAAACCCTTTAAAAAAAAGTTGTTTGAAATATCTATATAAAAAATAAATATATTAATAAAAAGTAAACATTGTTGCGGTAACGTTATTGAAAAATGAATATTGAATTAGGTTTTTTAAACTTGAACAGGATATTACGTAAATTAAGTTTCTCGAATGTTCCTCCATTAGCATATTTTTATCATTTATTTTTTTTATTTGATCGAAATAATTCGTTTAACTTATAATAAAATAAAATATGTTTTCTGCAGCGAAACATCAAAGAATCAAAGTGGCGATCTATGTTTTTTTACCTAGATATGTATTTTGAATCTAGGTGGAAATGTATCAAGGTATTCAGGTAGGTAGGCACGTTCAACAGCTAACATTTGAGGCTGAGTGAGTGAGTTTATGCATCTTTCAGTTTTGTCATTTTCCTTTACTTTGTACAGTTACAGTTACTTTCTGTATTTTACGAGTCGATCCCCACCATTTTAAATAGACTTGGACATGAAAAATATTGCCGCTTAACCGAATTTTCTCTATAACCATAGATAATAATTGTTTTTCATTGATAGCCTTGGGGGCCATCCATAAAGTACGTCACACGTTAATGGGGAGGGAGGGTATCGCCGAAGTGTGACATCGTGTGACAAGGGGCATGGGGGGGTCAATACTTTTGTGACGTTACATGTTAAAATTTAAAATACTAAAACGCAAAGTTTGTATGTGAATTAAAAATTTTAAAAATTTACAAACTTGATCTATATTTATTAATAATTTAGCATTCTCGCTATGCGATAATCTCTCATGCAACGTCATTTAACTTCTAGAGCGGCGTTGTAATGCAAGTGAGACACTCAAATTCACGAGAATTTTGAATGGTAAGGATNCGTCACATGTTAAAATTTAAAATACTAAAACGCAAAGTTTGTATGTGAATTAAAAATTTTAAAAATTTACAAACTTGATCTATATTTATTAATAATTTAGCATTCTCGCTATGCGATAATCTCTCATGCAACGTCATTTAACTTCTAGAGCGGCGTTGTAATGCAAGTGAGACACTCAAATTCACGAGAATTTTGAATGGTAAGGGTTTAAATAGGTTTAAGTCGTCGGCGAGTGCTCGCACGCTTTTCTATCGTTCCGTTTTATGACGTGTTGGACTTTATGTTGATTTTATTAGATTATTATTTAATAAAAATAAGTAAAAAATGAAAATAGCTGTTTTCTCTCGATTATTTTTAAATACATACATAAATTTAAAAAATGTGTGACGTCACATCAGGAGGGGGGGGTTATAAAAATGTGACAACCTGTGACAAGGAGGGGGGGAGGGGTTCAAAAGTCCTAAAATTCGTGTAGTTCGACGTACTTTATGGATGGCCCCTTGTAGGCAGACGAGCATACGGCCCACCTGATGGTAAGTGATTACCGTCGCCCATGGATTTCTGCAATGGCAGGGGCAGAGTCAAGCCGCTGCCTACCTAAATATTAAGACTATAACTCAATCGTATAACAGTCACAGGAATGTCAAACGGTAAATGAAGAATATTATTTGAGCGCTATGCGAGGCTTAAGCGAGAAAATTAGACGAAAATGGCCAGATTTGTGGAAAGAAAATTCTTGGATCTTGCACCACGATAATGCGCCTTCACACAAGACACCATTATGAACGATTTTTTTTTATTAAAAATAGGATAAATACCACCTTTTTCACCAAATATAGCCCAGCCGACTTCTTTCTTTTTCCTAAACTAATAATACCATTTAGTTGCACTCGTGTTCATTCGATAGAAAACAAAAAGGAGAATTCGTGGCCAGAACTAAACTCAATTCCGAAAAAAAGGTTGAATAAATGTTTCGATGATTAGATTATTTGTTGGCGTAAGTGTATCGTTTTTGAAGGAGTATCCTTAAATGGTGATAAAATAAATTTCGATGATTATCTAACATTTTGTGTATTACTGATATCATTTCCCGGTACTTTCTTGACAGAGTAGTATTGGGTTTCTTTTTTCGGCGCTGCTATGAGCTGAGGACAGTTCTGTAATTGTGTGATGTCTGACATAACGTCGATATAAAACCTTTTTAGGTTTAGGAATTCTGTTAAGGAAAACTTGTGCCGTAAAAGCGATTAAGTAATAAATTTAGCAATTACTTGTTGATAGCACAAGATGGGAATGAAGATTGGAAATGGGAATGAGATGTTAGAGCTATAGGCCATTTTATGATTACAATTTTGTAAGTAAGTAATGATAATAATAATACATATATCCACAGAAAAGGGCTGAGATTGTTTCGTGGAACCTTCCTTAGACATACTGTGGCAAGTAATTATAAGGCGGCTATTAAAAACCACGGTTCGTGCTTTTGAAAAGGGTGATACCTAAATTAAATTTTGTGTCTTGACATTTAACGAGTAGGTACCTATGTTAAATTATTGTATTTGCTTAATATCAGGATGAAGTTTCCTCCTTTCGTCGATAATCCCCAATACTCCAAATCCTCAATGGCAGTGGCCTCCCTTAATAACTCTTCTGGACTATTCTGCGCCATCCCTGCATATCCTCGGCTATGGTGATGGCTACCTGGGTTGAGGTGTTGAGAGTAGCGCGTATCTGGTTCGACGATTTATCATGAAGTAAAACGAACCAAAGAAAACAAAACCGGACTTGTAGTTTGAAAGTCTATATTTTATGTGCTATGCGGAAACCGAACGCGTGTTGCAATGGCTGTGTTTTTGTGACAATCGTCGATTGAAGATCTGATCGTTTCTTGTGAATTAACCGTGAAGATTTTGCAAAGATTTTAAAGCAGATAACTTTTTGTTTGAAAACGGAATATAACGACCGACCGCCGATGTAAATGATGAATGACAATATCATATTAAGGTAGGTAATATTTGTACACTAGTTCTTGATCTAGATTATCTTGTCGTTTCATTTCGCTCACCTGTGTTTTTGCAAAGTTTGTGGAGCAATTTATAATAATCTGTATTGTACAGTTTTCTATTGTTTACTTTATACATTCTATTTATTCGATTCTATTTTTGTGATCGATTTTAATTTGTTCAATCATACTTTAAAAAGGATTATTAAAACGTATTATTGGAATCATCAATACTCTACGTTAACTGGGTCAATGAACGAGTCGTTCATAATATGAGATATATTTCGGTTTTCACGAAATTTAATTTCAGAACTATTCGTATTCCCACAAGTAGTTCCGTGAATTGCGTATTGAATGTTAGTACACCACGCTCGAGGGCCAACTTCGACAATTGCCGGCGGGACTCTCATAGTTCATAGAAGTGATCCAGATGACAAAAGTTTGTTATGAATACTTAGGGAAGAAGATTTTGAGCGGTAACAGTAACTGGTAGGTTTATTCAGAAGCAAAATTTTGTAATGATTCTGAAGTGTGATGAGGAAAAATGAAACTGGACCTAAATCAGGAAAGTCGTAAGAATAATCGGTTATGTTAAGGTCAGTAGCTTGGGTTGTGACCTGTCACTCTGCCTCTGGCCTCTGGGTTAAAGGGTCTGATTTGCATTAGAGCTGGAGGGAAGTACTTGTTTTTAAATAACACTTTAGGGATTGTAATATTTAGGATTTTAATGCACCCAGTGAACGTGGTTTTTTGCGATACTTTTTCGAATTGAATCTTGATCTTCTACCAGTTTCTTCAATTTAATCAGCCGCGTGTTACAAAAAAAATATAGGGTAGAAAAAGCGCCCTAGCATCTTATGATGGTAATAAAATATTGGGTACTGGTGGCTTTGGAAGTTTGCACGTGTTCGAATTCAATAAGTACCAATTTTTCAAATGAAATATGTACGTACTTGAGATATATTTTTTGTTATTGTAGGCAGATGAGCATATGCCCCATCTGATGGTAAGTAGTCCCCGTCGCTCATGGACGTTTGAAATGTGAGGGGTACAGCCAAGCCTTTGCTTATTGCCTACGACTACATCCACGATGAAGGAATATTATATCGTATTATTAAAATTATACTCTGAAAAGGGGAAATTTGTGTAATTGTCGGTGGTAGGGCGTATTACAAACCTGCACAGGTGGATACCATGACCTTGTCTATTTTTACCGCGAAGCCGTCATGTTTCCTTCGATTTTACGTATCATGGTAAGCAGCGGAAACCCAAATAAAATCATAATTTGTATGGGCTCCATTAATCACTTAATACCAGGTGAGACGTGAGCTTGTCGACTCGTCTCAGGGTAATAAAAAAACACGTGTGGCACTCGGGGACTGCCGCGGTAAAGCTACTACATACTTTTATCAACTTTTGAAATTATAATTAGACAATAATAATTTAATATTAAAACAATAATAAAATAAGACCACGCTATATTTCTAAACATTAACGAAAGCAAAACATTAATTGTCCCCTTCACACTCATAAGCTAGACCGCGCGAGAGAGAGATGGGCAGACTTTTCATGATGCGCGTGCAGTGGGACGTCACGCCGCGCGCTTATTCACTAACACTACAAGCGCAACGTGTGAATGTGTTAAACGCGAGCTACATGGTAGGCGAAGTGGAGTGTTAGGTTTTATTTTCGTTACGGAATTTCTTGATAAGGTCGCCGCACTCAAAGGCCGCGATAAAAGCTATGCAATAGCTTAAAATATTACTGAAATCCTGTAATGTTTTTTTTTGATTTATCCAAGTACAAACATGTCTGAACATCATGAAGTCTGTAGTGGTGCGAAATGTTCGTTAAAACGAGCATTGTCGGTGTCGGTGTCGTGTCGCGACTGAATTTATCGATATTGTACGAAATGCCCAGCGGCGGCCATTATTTATTCAATACCATTTTGCACTTGTTCACGATTTACTTAACGCTTCGAAGGATTTAATTCGTTTGTTTTTATTGGTATTTCCGTCACGTTAAACAGACTTATAGAGATTGAAAAATGTAATGTTGTCAATAAATTACGTACATAATTATTGTCATTAGCCTGTATCTCTCCACTGATGGACGTAGGCCTCTCCCATACTCCGCCACGATGAACGGTCCTTCGCCTTCCGCTACCAAACTTCCCCAGCATATCGCCGCAAGTCATTGGTCCACCGGGCAGGGGGACGCCCAACACTGCGCTTACCGGTACGTGGTCTCCAGTCCAGAACACGTCTGGTCCACCGACAATCGGTTCGGCGACACGTATGTCCGATTTCTACTTCAGCTTTCTAACCTTTAGGGCTATGTCGGCTACTTTGGTTCTTCGACGGATTTCCTCATTTCTGACTCGATCCATTAAAGTAACTCCGAGCATACCCCTTTCCATAGCACGCTGTCAATGTCATCAATGTCCACGTTTTAGCGCCATATGGCATGACCGGTAGCATGAAACGTATCACGTCATTACGGATCCTCCCATAGACGCAGCCCACTGAGTTTCTCGCCGGATCTTCTGAAGTGGGTCGCGTTTCCCATCCGGTGGTAGCATTACTTTAGCTAAGACCAGTATTAGCAACATTCCCGGTTTGAGCCCCGTGAGCTCACCTACACTTCAAGGTGAAGCTGAAATAGCCTTTCAAGGCTATCAGCATAGGTAGGAAAAAAAGGAAAGAAACGTACGTAATAATGTAAATAAAGTTTTATGAGAATTAAGACAAATTTTGACGTGATAACAACGGCTTATAAACCAATGAACACCGGATGCACGCACGAAAAAGTATCACGTTCCGTCTGAGCCTGAGCAAGTGAGAGCGCGGAACAACCGATAGAGAGGCATGATCGGCCCGAGCGTTGGCTTATGACACATTTATCTCTCTTCTCGCGTGACGTCAGAGCTAGCAGTTCGAATAGTGCTGCTACCGACGTTAACACGTAAAGCTATCGTCCGTAAATCGACTTTACAGACACCCAATTAATTTTTGTCTAGCACTAAGATCGCCTCGGTCAAGTATGTGACCTTGACGAATTTAAGTCACACTCTACAACACAAGGTCAGGTCGATTCCTTGGTGTAATTTATGTTTGCTTACGATACATATTTCGAAGGTTTTTTTTTATTTTCAAGGAAGGAATTTGGCTTAGGTGTTTTCGTTTCTTTTGTGTTTACAAAATCTTTCATAGAAAATCGAAGCTTACGCCCGATATTAGAACACACAACAAATGATTACTTAGAAGAAAAAAGGAACAGATTTTTTGTAAGGGATTTTATGACCTGGTAACCGAGACCTTTAAGTCATGTCTTATTTTAATTTATATTATTTATATTCATATTTGTATGAAATATGTTATTATGCAGTGAAATGAAATGAACTGAAAAGGGATGAAATATAATCTCAGTAAAATGGTGGTCATTTACTAAGATATTTTCAGTGGACTTTTTGGAGGATCCCGAGAAGTTACGTCCAGCGGCTTTGTTCATTTTCCCACATTTGTGCACTTTCACAGATATTAAACAGTTAATAAACCACCATTATTACACATTTAAACCTGAAGAAACACTAAATAGTCAAAATAAGACAAATCACACAACTTCACTCCTCGCGTTCCCGCCAAAAAGTCCAAAAGAAACAGATAGACGATTGAGAATACAGATTAAATATCTCTCAGCAAATTAATTCTTAACACAGCACATATGCTGTGGAATTTTATGTACTCGACTTTCACTCTATGATTTTGTGTCTGTCTATAATCTAATTAACACGACTTTAAACATTCCGTTACGTCGTAAATCAATGAACTTGATGGCTTCCTTTTTAATACTGCTTCATTTTTACAACTGGCTTTATGTTGACGGTCGTAAAATTATCATGAAACTAATTGGCGGTAATTTTATTAGTAATTGATCGTCTGGTTAGTCTGTGCCGCTGAAGAGTGCAGGAGCCAGGAATTGATTCCGATGCCAGTGTTTTTGGTGAAGACGTTACGTATTTACTGGTGGTAGGACCTCTTGATTTTACTGGTGGTAGGACCTCTTGTGAGTCCGCACGGGTAGGTACCACCGCCCCGCCTATTCCTGCCGTGAAGCAGTAATGCGTTTCGGTTTGAAGGGTGGGGCAGCCGTTGTGACTATACTGAGACCTTAAAACTATATCTCAAGGTGTGTGGCGCATTTACGTTGTAGATGTCTATGGGCTCCAGTAACCACTTAACACCAGGTGGGCTGTGAGCTCGTCCACACATCTAAGCAATAAAAAAAATAAAAA
Source organism: Bombyx mandarina (assembly GCF_003987935.1). The sequence continues at coordinate 6,328,235 of NW_021011480.1, forward strand.
TAGAAGGCTATTAGGAAAATTCTGCACAATAAAATACATTATGTCTTCAACTCATGGCTATGGACGTGATCTAGTTAGGGATCACAGTTAAGCCGCATCATAAATTGAAAGATAATTGCACTTAGGGTTACAGACATTGATGTAGATCAATTTTATTTTGCCGTTTAGTTTGATGTCTTCAAATCTTTATTCTAAAGATCTAGTTCACTGCTACATCACTTAAACAATATCTCCTATATCAATATCTCCTAAACAAATGCTGATTATATCACTTACAGAGACTTTTTAAAGGCAAATTACTTTTAAGCTAAAAAGTTTCATTATTATTCGACAGCTTTATACAAAAGCATCAAAAATACTTACAAGATCTAATGAAAGCTTTTGATAAATAAACTGCGTCCCCGAAAGCCCTGATCGCAGAAAACCAGCTTTCGATTGTTTTTGTTTCATTCCTACAACTGCTGTTCATACATAGACTTGGATTACAATATTGAAGGTAGATGAGGATACTTGATGACAGATCGTGATGGATGTCATTTGTTATTCATTAACGACATATTCTTCATCATCATGCAGTGCGTCAAGAATAAGGGTTAAATTCACATGGTATGTCCAAACTAATCTGTCATGTTAAAACTACACAGAAACATAAATAAAGTTCACGCGATAGTCGTTTTAAATCACGAGGAGTTTTGTGGTTAGTTTGGCTTCATACGTGCCGAAAGCAGCCTGATTAGGGAGGTGCAGCGAGCGTGTTGAAATAAACCACGATGTTTACATAAAAAAGGTTTTTGAAGATAAACTACTTTAGGTGCGTGAAGAGTAAAGTTTTATTCGCGGCAGATTCGTTACGGCAAGAGAGAAAAGATACAATTTAGGTAGAGCGAGAATGAGACATAGCGTCTCGGGAACCACTCCTCCGTGGAGATAGTGACAATGCGAGCTTAGTCGTTTTTCTTATACACAGCATTCCCTATTACAAGAGCAATCTGATTTAAGGATGAAAAATGAAGAAAACCACAATACTATACATCGAAAAAGAAGTTTCACTTCATTCACGTGCGCCAAGTTGCACGCGCGCCGTTTATTTTTTAAAGTTGTAACCGGTAGAAACACATTGAGATCTCTCCGAAAGCCCTGTGGATGTCCTCTACCGGAATTGTATTTCGCCAAGTTACGCGTTGGCGCTTGGACGCAAATCAAAGTGTATACCACGTTTTCGCTGGAAACATTTCGAAATAGTTTAACTATAATATGTGTATAGACTATAATATATGCATATAATAGTAAACTGGGGTAAACAATGTAATAGAATAAATCAAGTCCCACTATAGTGTGGGGAATTTATACAATTTGACTATTTCTGTCGCGAATCACCAACGCCGCCAGTTTGGAGGACGGAGCAACTGTTGTACTATACAATTGGGACAGACATATGTCACAGTTGTGTGCCATTTAGTACCTACTTAGTGGGTGTAAAACTTATCCGTGTTTACTTTAAAGGTTATGGAGAATTAAGACCTTCCAGTGAGCAGATGAAATTGTTCGGTAGACCGACAATCCGATATGGTTTTTTTTCCTTCCTAAGCTGATAGCCTTGAGAGGCTATATCAGCGTAACCTTAACTAGTAGGTGAGCTCACGGGGCTCAAACCTGACGACGTTGCTAACACGAACCCTAGCAAGAGCAGTGCTTCGCGGAATCTACGACCGGATCGGAAACGCGACCCACTGAGAAGATCCGGCGAGAAACTCAGTGGGCTGTGTCTGACCGACATGGTAGGAAACTTTTAAATGATATGCAAAACTATCTAGACAATCTAGCTAGCGCGATTCATGTATCTGTCAAATATCTTCTTTACCACAAAAGGCACCGTCACAATACAATAATAACGAAAAAGTACATACGTCCCGTAGTTTAGGTATAAAAAAGAGAGGTACCAAATTTCGTTTTCGAGAAATTTCGGCATTCTCGTGTCACCACCATACTACAGACACGAAATAATGGTTCGATGAAATAAGGTTTAAGAAAGAAAAAAAAACCCCAAGTGCACGACTCCGAAGACCGGTTGTAAGCGAACTAGTTTTTTTAATGATCGTCAAGTATTTGATGCAGGGCTGCCCGTTGCTAGATGTCGCAACATAAATTATTTCATAACCCTATAATTTGGTGTTGGTTTTGGATCGGAGCGTCTTGAAGATTTTTTTTTTTTTCATAAAAATGTCTTACTTAATCTTTTTATGTTCTACGGATAATTTTATCATTTTACTCGTAATTTATTTGGAAACTTTTATAGTATTGGACTGATTCTCATATAGATGGGCGTTTGGTATGAATAATTCAGATCTGATATTAAACTGGTTAAAATGTCGGGAATGAAGAAGTAAGTATCGACGCGATACACATAATTACGTGGAACTATTTCCATGCTATGTGTTCGAAGGTCATTCTTGTTACCAATGCAACATTCAATCTTGTATCTTGATAAGTAAAAAATTCATGTGGTTTGCTTGTTTGAGCTAATAAGAAAAGCATCATCAAAACCAAGAACTTTATCAAGAAGTTTTCTCTTCGTATATTTTAGTATATCGTCGTTTTCAAACCAATTTAATATATGCGCATTTTTTTAAAGTTTGCTCTAATTTTGTAATAATAGAAATTATGATATTACATGTTTTTCTTAAGCGATTTTATGACCGGGTAATTAAGACCAAGTCCTAATTTAATTTTAATGAAAACTTTTTTATATGAAAAATGGCATGAAATGAAATGAAAACGAAATTAAATGAGGTGAAATATAATCTCAGTAAAATGGTGGTCATTTACTGAGACTTTTTCGGTGGACTTTTTGGAGGATCCCGAGAAGTTACGTTCAGCGGCTTTGCTTCATTTTCCCACATTTGTGCACTTTCACAGATACTAAGCAGTTAATAAACCACTATTATTATACTTTTTTATTTTTATTGCTTAGATGGGTGGACGAGCTCACAGCCCACATGGTGTTAAGTGGTTACTGGAGCCCATAGACATCCACAACGTAAATACGCCACCCATCTTGAGATATAAGTTCTAAGGTCTCAAGTATAGTTACAACGGCTACCCCACCCTTCAAACCGAAACGCATTTAAACCTGAAGAAACACTAAATAGACGAAATAAAACAAATCACATAACTTCACATTCCTCGCGTTCCTGCCAAGAAGTCTATTATAATAATAACCTAATCTAATAATAAAATCTAAGATATAGCATGATTAACTTTAATTAAAACTACTTTTACGGTTTGATCGCGTATTTGTTATTATATTACATTCAATATAGTATTTTTTTTTATTGCTTAAATGGGTGGATGAGCTCACAGCCCACCTGGTGTTAAGTGGTTACTGGAGCCCATAGACATCAACAACGTAAATGCGCCACCCATCTTGAGATATAAGCTCTAAGGTCTCAAGTATACAACGGCTGCCCTACCCTTCAAACCGAAACGCATTTAAGAATAAGAGTTTTAATTATCTATATGAGTTGCGAATAGTGAAGTAAATATTACATATAGCATTACTTAAAACTAATTTTCAAAAATCAAGTCGAAGTTTCAATGTATAACCACCATCCTACTTTACAAGCCGGTGACTGCATCGCGACTGAAATAGGCAGAATGGTGGTTCCTACTCCTGCGGGCTCACAATAAGCTTTAACACTGATAAAAGTCACAGTACGAGAAATTTGAGCTTTTTTTATCTTGTCTTTTCAATCGTTAATACACTTCCCTAAACACCACTCGCATGAATTACGCTAAAGTATTGGTTGACTGGTATGCTCAATAAATAAATAAATAAATTAATAACGTTTATTCTGAGACAAGTATTATTGGAAGGAATTGTAAACGGTAATCATAAAATTTCTACACGTGTACAAGAATGTATTGCTTTTAATAAAACGCATTATTAATACATCAAAGATATAGAAATTACGTCAAGCTTTATAAGTGGAAGTTAGAAAGCTAGTTATCGCCCCAGGGTAGGTTCGTGCTCGTAATGACGGGCTTAGATACGAACATGGTGTTATTTTACGGAAAACCAAGATAGCAGTTACACGAACTTCTAGAATTTCTAAATAATGTAACGCGCTGGGGTTCGGGATTAAATAAAAATTCTATCGAATTACAACCTACTACTGTATTTATTACTTAGAACAATTTAAAATTCTCAATTCGCTTCTTCCGCTTCGCATCAGGTGTTCCGTTCGCTGTTTCGCTTCGAGTAGTTCCAATTACTGACTGATTGCGTGCCACCTCTGCAACGCTTTTTATAGTCGAGACGAAATCCCTAGAATTGTCGAGAATATTCTAGTCTAGTATTGTGTGATTCCGCTATCTAACAATAGATGGCGTTGTACTTCTCGAGCGTTCTAGATGCTACTAGATCCTTCGATATTCGTTCGACTATTAGGCGATAGATGGCGTTACGACGTAACAATAATTTATTCAATTCCTGATCGAAAACATTATCTTCAGGGTTTGGGGATAGCTATCTATGGTCAACGCGCGTTTCTGTCATTCACAATTTATGGAATAATACGTGCCGGGTGTAAATAAAAAATAAAAAAATTATGTTAAAGGACAATGCCCATTTTCTATGGGCGTTTGGGCCTCTAAAAAAAGTTGTCCTGTCATGATGGTTTTAACTTAATTTGATAGACAAAGAAATATCGTTTCATATTCAGAAAACGATTTTTATATTCTCACCCAGGTTTATGAGAAATCTGTTTTTTTCTGCAGCTAAAATTAAGTTGTTAATTGTTTTCTTCGAAATCAATAATCGCTCTCATAATTATTTACAGTATTAAATAAGTTTATTGTGGTTAATGTTGCTAGAAATAAGCCCTTACGTACATTTTATTATTATTATATCCTCATAATAATAATAAAATGAAATGAAAATCCGGAAGCCGGCAACGTTAATGTTGTTGTTGTTTTTAAATTCACCAATAATCAGGCAAAGAGCGTAGCCTATACAGCCTAGTCTGTCGAAGTTATATATTTTTTATGTCAATAAAAAGCCGGTGTATCTCTTTTTATTGCTTTTTGGGAGTTTTGACGTCAACTCGACGAATACCACATTGACTGAGCATGAGTTTACGCAGACCTTTTATACACAATATTACAAATACAAATTACACAATAAACTATTAAAAAAACATTAAAATAAAAATTCAAGTGACGCTTCACTCGGGTTGCTGCCGAAACTCTCTGATCATATATAATAAGAATAGAGTAATGGTAGGCCATTGATATTTTTACTAATGGAATCATTATTATCTAAAAATATTAAATAATTCATTGTTTTAAGTAATAATTATTATAACAATATATAAATATTGAATTGAACAAAAATAAACTAAGAATCCTGTGAATTATAAGCATTAGCTATTTTTTTTTAATTTGTTGTTCAAGTCACAAACAACTCTTTCGTTTGACAGCATATAGGTTTGCTATAAGGCTGTATGGGCTGTATGGCCCTTTGCCTATTGGCGAATTTAAAACTATGGCATGGATAGTTTTGGGATGTTATCAAATAAGTAATTTATTTTTTTGGAAAACAATGCCAGGTTGAAAGAAATGTTGATACATAAACTAAACGACGTGAAAAAATAAGGCATAGTTTTTCAAGTACAAATAGTTTTGACATAAAGTTGGCCCACTTTTGGGCATTGTCCTTTGTGGGTAGGTATAATTCAAGTGAACGGTAACGGCGTTGAACTAATTGCTCAGCGTAAAAGTTTGCGTACGTTTGCCGCTAGGGGCGTTGTTCCAACTGCATACAAATTTGAGTTAACTTTTTACGCTATCGAGAACGTTAAAAAATTTGCACTAAGCACATCGATTATCTTCCCGAATGTTTGGAAACTACAAATATATATATATATATTAAGCGATCCATGATTCTTTATTAATGGGTACAGAAACACTCTCTCGGTAGGACTTCTTGGGGTAGGTGCCACCGCCCTGCCTAATTCTGCCGTGAAGCGGTAATGCATTTCGGTTTGAAGGGTGGGGCAGTTGAACTATACTGAGACCTTATATTTCAAGGTGGGTGGCGCATTTACGGTGTAGATCTCTATGGGATCCAGTAACCACTTAACATCAGATGGACTGTAAGCTCGTCTACCCATCTAAGCAATAAAAAATAATAATAAACTAGTTATCACAGCCAATAAGAATGTCCATCGCCTTGAGATAAGGTAATGTCTCAGTTGTATTGTATAAATGTTGAATTTTTTATTGCTTAGCTGGTGCACGAGTTCATGGTCACAGTTGGTAACGCAGCCTATAGACACACCGACCTTGAGACGACGAGACCAGACAGCGGCTTGATCGTGCCTCTAAACGGAGGTAACCACTGACCATCATACAGTTGCTTATACTTTTCTGCTTACAAGGACAGCAACAAAAAAACGATACGAGTTTTTTATTTATTGTCCTTGTAGGCAGACGAGCATACGACCCACCTGATGGTGAGTGGTTACCGTCGCCCATGGACTTTAGCAATGCCAGGGGCAGAGCCAAGCCGCTGCCTACCGTTTAATACTCTCCACAAGCCTCTAAGTTCTAAGTTTCACTTCTATAGGACAACGGCTGGCACACTCTTTAAGCCAGAACGCAGCAGAAATAGGCACGGCGGTGGTACCTAGCCGTGCGGGCTCCCAAAACGCCCTACCATTAGTGATTACGTAAATTATAATTTTCGCGGGTTTGATTTTTATGACACATTCTTCTTCATCGCGGAAGTCATTCGTGAACATTTGTTTAGTACCCTATTGCCATATTACTAAGAACCGCCCCCTACATCTATATCCATTTCCATACCCGATCCTGTGGACCGAATGGTAAGCAGTCGACGTCGCCCTAAACACGTCATTACGGATCCTCCCGATCCATTATCGGTGCTTTTAGGTACCACAAGCACCGGTCACCGTCCTCATCGAACCCTTCGCTTGCGATGAAGGGCTCGACGAGTAAATTAGCCCATAGACACAGCCCCGCCGGATCTTCTCAGTGGGTCGCGTTTCCGATCCGGTGGTAGATTCTGTGAAGCACTGCTCTTGCTAGGGCCAGTGTTAGCAACACTTCCGGTTTGAGCCCCGTGAGCTCACCTACACGTCAAGGCGAAGCTGAAATAGCCTCTCAAGGCTATCAGCATAGGTAGGGAAAAAAGTATTCGTTTCTACCGTACCATTTGGCTCTGGAAATATCCTTTTGTTTACATTTCTCAAGCGCTTTGACGTGCCTTTCATCTACGTGATTTGTAAAGAATTATTAATTTGCGTAATTAATTCGAGTTGTGTTTAATTTGCGTAATTACTGGAGGGAGGTGGTACCACAACCCTGCCTATTTCTGCCGTGAAGCAGTACTGCGTTTCGGTTTGAAGGGTGGAGCAGCCGTTGTAACTATACTTGAAACCTTAGAACTGATATCTCAAGGTGGGTGGCGCATTTACGTTGTAGATGTCTATGAGCTCCAGTAACCACTTAATACCAGGTGGGCTGTGAGCTCGTCCACCCATCTAAGCAATAAAAAAATATATATTAGGCAATAATATCATATGTGTCTGACAATTTCGATAACCGTGAACGATTGTGAACATTCACGGTCAGGCGGGCCGTAAGCTTGACTGTGTTCGGTACACCAAAAAGTAATTTCAAACCATCATCAGAAGTGAGCAATATAAAGAGAATCCATAAAAATGTTCGGAACCCTGTAACGAGCGTACGCTTGCTTGATTGATGGCCGCTCAGCCGTGGGATCTAATTAGTTACGTTGAGCTTTAGTTTGCGTTAAGCTTCATTAAGAAATATATTTGTTTATTTAAAAATGGAACGAGCTCTGGTTCTATTTATACATATTTAGTTTGAATGAGAAATTATGAGTGTCAATAACAAATATTTTTTTAATAAAAGGTTTTATTTTATTGCGAGGGATATTGAGGGAGAATATTTGCTAATGATTAATACGACTTTTTCATCCGTATGATCGTGTATTTATTTAGCTTCTTCTATATCGTTCCCTCACTACTGAAGATCGCGACTACATGTGATGTTCTTCCACTGTGCTCGATCATGGGTGACATGGACTGTATGGTACAAACTACCACCAAGTGCTTCTCTTGCTAGATCTGACCATCTGGCTGGTGTTCTGCCCACGGCACGCTTGCCCTCTATGCGACCCGTAATTATGAGCTTCTCTAATTCATGTCTGAGAGACCGCATGATGTGTCCGAAGAAGCTCATAACATTATAACACATTTAACATAGTTACAATATTAAATTAAGTAAAATCAGAAAGCTGCAACCGATTCCTTTCACATATTTTTGACAAGTCTGTTCTTTTTAAGACGGTGTTGCCAGATTAAGATCTTAAAAGTAACGTTCCGTGACAGTTATTGTGAACGACTGCAGGCATTACGGATCAGAAATGTCAAAATGTTTGGTGTATTCTTATCAGAGTATGTGAAAGTAGCAACACTGGCATAGAACATAAGAAATTTGACAACAACATGAATCATGGTAATGACATTTTCGAAGACATTTAGTTCTTAGAGGCCGCTGGAGCCTTATTTGGATCCGGTTAATTAACATTACTTACCCATCACGATTTACAATTACAATTTCAATTGTGTATTTACATTTTCTCTTCTATTTTTCTTGTCATTTTTATAGAAAAAGTCAATTTATAAAGAAACCATTTAACACTAAATTATTAATAAACAAAAAAAAAAAGAAAATCGGCCGATAAACAAAAGAGGAAATAATATTTAGCTCTATTGCCTCTGTCTATTTACATAGGTATTATAATTGATTTGAATTTGTTAAAACTAAATCATTATTAGTTCTTCTTCTTCTCCACATTATCCCACTAGGTGGGGTCGGTACAGCTATTTTTTTCTCTTCCATTCTCTTCTATCAGTCGTAAGCTCAACACTCACTCCTCTCTCTCTCATAATATCGTAATTTTTTTTAATTATTTATATTACATTTATTAGTATTTAGTAGAGAGGCGTCAGATCTTGAAGCTCCCTCCAACACTACACGACGATCACGCCCACTCTGTCAAGAGTGAAACTATTGAGAGGAATCGATTATGGCACATATGCTATTCCGTTACTAAAAGTCAACATAAATCCGGGAACTGTTGATTAATGAGAGACAAAGAACTTAACTGTGTCCAAACTCACTGCATCCTTAAAGATTTCTCCCAGTGCGTACATCAAGAGCTCTCTGCGGCGCACGACGTGGGTTGTAATACTTGTAATCAATAAACTACAGTGTGCCCTGTAGCGACACGAGTAGATTAATCGATACGAATATAGCGATGAATTTTAATTAATTATTAATCGATTTTGATATATCGTTGTCGATCAGCGGGTTGGTTAGTGATGGGAATAACGCGTGGGAACGAATCGCGTAATTTAATTTACTATTTTTGTTTCGAATTGCAGAAGGAACTTCAAAATCGTAGTATTATGAATTAAATAAAAAGGTTCATTTTCCATGTCTTTTGGGTTTGTCGTCAGAAATTATTTATCTAAATGTAGGCACATGTTAAGAGAGAACCGTTTTTCTATCATTATTCGGACCGAATGCTTTCATTCATATCCACCGAGATCATTTTGGTCAGGTATCATTGGCATTGGCAATGGTCCAGTTGTGTATGGCCGATTGCACGACGTATTTACCTTAAAATCGGAACTAAGTGAAATGTTTTTTTAGATATCAAGTATGAGACCGATGACTTTATCATAATAATAATTTAAACATTATATATTATGATACTGTCAAATTAGAAAGTTTTGGATTTTATATTCATTAGATTATATGTATATCTCATGTTACATATTAATCTTATTTGTTAGCACTTTTGATTTATGCCAAAGTCGAAGACTAAACGTCAATAAAGGTTCACCGAACTAATCATAAACATTGAAGGATACAGTAGAAATATGTAGATACTCTATTTACGAGATTGATAGAGTATAAAATATATTGTCACGTCCAGAAAAGTCTAGAATTATCAGTTATATTCGATTTCGTTAAAGTTACGAAGACAAGCTATATCTTATCGGATAGTGTTGTAGTTTGAATGTGTAAGTAATGGCAGGCAAAAATAAGGCAACACTTATCACATGTGAAGTGACAGTTTTCGGATATCGGAATGTTTATTTAAATGGTCAAACAGAAGACGGTTATGACAATGTACTTTTCATCTAGAAACGGACAGCGAAACATCCTAGGGTTATATAAACATAAAATATTGTTACGCCGATAAGAGTAACGCCATCTATCGCCGAATAGTTGAACGAATATCGGAGGATCCAGTAGCAGATAGAACGCTCGAGAAGTGCAACGCCATCTGTTGTCGGATAGCGGAAACACAATACACGAAATGTGTGGAATATTCTCGATAATTCTAGGGATGTGGTATCGGCTATAACAGCGTTGCAGAGATGACACGTAGTCAGTTAATAATCGGAACTACTCGAAGCGAAACAGCGAACGGATCACCTGAAGCGAAGCGGAAGAAGCGATTGAGAATTTTAAAGTGTTTGTATAGTGTTTTAAGTGTTCTAAGTCCTAATACAGTGTTAGCTTGTACTTTGGTAGATTTATTTAATTATCCCGAACCCCAGTGCGTAACAATATTGTAAAAAGTGTAATAGTGTAGTGTTTGTAATATATATTAACCATGAAGCAAGTGTTTTAAAATAGCCCCTTACCTCTAGCGCCCACTCCCCTCAAATAGAACGGTCTAACAACTCTAACAGATAAAATATCGGAATTATAATTCCAATCACTATATGTAGAAGCATAAATCAGAATCCTAAAAGAAGGTATAGGGGTGCATAATAATCGACTCCCGCCGAGCTAAAATCTCCCGAGTATGGCATTGCATTAATTTGTACGCTGTTGGACGCCAATTTCAATACGGCGCTACCACTAGATGCTGCGAATAATAATTATGATTTACATTCAACATCGCAATGTTGGTACCTATGTCGTTTTTTCTGTTTAAATTTTAGCTGCTAATTTGAAATATTCAGTTTAAATTTGATTTTTTTTTTTCTTTTATTACCTAGATGCGTGGACGAGCTCACAGCCCACCTGGTGCTAAGTGGTCACTGGAGCCCATAGACATAAATGCGCCACCCACTTTGAGATATAAGCTCTAAGGTCTCAAGTATGGTTACAACGGCTGCTCGCCCTTCAAACCGTAACGCATTACTGCTTCACGGCCGAAATAGGCTGGGTGGTGGTGCCTACCCGCGCGGACTCACAAGAGGTCCTACCACCAGTAAACTGCATAGACATTAGCTTTTACGCTAGTAAGTGATAAGCTAGACGGTGATACTCACTGGTGCAGCCTCTAAATACACGCAACCATCGGCGAGTTGCTGGCGTACAAGTTAACTTTTACGCTATCGAGAACGTTAAAAAACTCGCACTAAGCACACTGATACTGATAAATAGATGGATGTATTATTTATTTATTTATACGCTATGCACAAAACATAAGTTGTACACAAGCGGACTTAATGCCATGGGCATTCTTTTCCAGTCGACCATAGGGTGGTGCAGAGAATGCATGGTAGGTGCATTAACAAAAGAATAACAAACAACAACAAAAAACAAAAAAAAGAACAAAATCATTACGTGTAGGACATAAGAAATTATTTGTTACAGACCTCATCGGTAGCATTGACGTCTCTCGAGTCAGCGTTGAGCAGGCTCGCGAGCCGGGCCGCGTCACCGCGCGCCGCCGCCTCCAGCAGCGCTGCGGCCAGACCCATTCGCCTTCACTCCATCACTGTAGCCAAAGAGAATACACAATAATTAGTTATCTATATATATATAAAAATGAATTGCTCTTCGTTAGTCTCGCTAAAACTCGAGAAGGGCTGGACCGATTTGGCTAATTTTGGTTTTGAAATATTTGTGGAAGTCCAGAGAAGGTTTAAAAGGTAGATAAATATGAAAATGCTCGGAATTAAATAAAAATAACAATTTTGTTTTTCCTTTGATGTCCCCCGAAGGACGGATTCCTTTTTTTGTTTTAAGTTTATTTTATACAAAAGTTTAGGTCTTTTATTCTGCCGGGTCAGCTAGTTAGTTATAGAAAGCAACTCAAGCACTCAACAAAAATTTTTACGGGCGTCGGTCACTAGATGGCTTCGCTTCGATTAGTTTAGGGTCGATTAGATTGGTCGATCAGGTGGGTCGTAAGCACCTCTGCCTACATGGGCAATAAAAACAAACAAAAAAACTAAGGCGAGAAGAACAATTAGGCTCCTGTCGTATCGTAAGCACTTTCCTTTAACCGCGTTTCAAGTTGTGGAGTAAAACTGCTGTACAGAAATATAAATCGCATAAAGCAGCCGAATGCTGTGTAGGAGGAGTCTACATTCAACACAATGGCGGATCCAGGGGGGGGGTCGGGGGGGTCATGACCACCCCCTGAGCTGGTTCCAGGACTTAGGTGGACCACTAATTGAATATAATGATTTTATTTATATATTTTGTCACCATACAGATTTTATGTAACTACATACCTTCAATATTTAATTAATTTAATATAATATAATAAGTTTGTATAATGGCAAACGTTTGGGAACGAACGCATCTAAATATGACTATGTGACCCCCTCCTGGCGCCAAAGCTGGATCCGCCCTTGATTCAACAACGCGTCATTACGCATTAATGTTGATTACGATGATTAAGCATCAATAGTATTAATCTTCTTCTTCTCTATATATAAAAATTCATTGCTGTTCGTTAGTCTCGCTAAAACTCGAGAACGGCTGGACCGATTTGGCTAATTTTGATCTTGAATGATTTGTGGAAGTCTAGAGAAGGTTTAAAAGGTTTAAAATAAATATGAAAATGCTCGGAATTCAATAAAAATAACAATTTTGTTTTTCCTTTGATGTCCCCCCCATCGGACGGATTCCTTTTATTTGTTTTTAGTTTATTTTATACAAAAGCTTAGGTATTTTTTTTATCGATTGAGGCACTACGAAGTCTGCCGGGTCAGCTAGTTACTTATAAATAATTAGTAAGTTCAATATCGTAAAAAGTGCTGACATAACAAGTTACAGACTTCTTTCTTCGTGAATGTTGCATATATAATCATCATCGGTTGTATTTAACGTTTGCTATCTTCCCAGGGTTTTTACTACCATATACGAGCATTTAAGTTCACAGCCTCATGTTGAAGGTTTGTTGAGATCATCGACTATTATTTGTTTTTTATATGCTTTCTCTGTACATATTATTATGGTGTTAAATAAAGTGTTATATTATTATTATTATTGACATTGGAACCGTGAAGGTATACCGTCCGTCTTGAGATGCGATTTTCTCGTTTTTGAATCATAACAGCAGCCATTTTTGTCCAACCAGAAAGCTTAAATGTTCCTAAACAGATATAGGCAAGACGGTGATACTCACTGATGCAGCTTCTACACACACCCACACGTCGGCAAGTTACTGTCGATGCTCATTAAACAAATTAGTCGAGTGATATCGATAACTAAGTAAGAGTCGATTTAAAAATATATTTACCGATAGTAATTCACTCTCGGTGCGCAAGCCGCACGCGCTGTACTCTTGTATCACAACTACAAAACGATGGGGCTTCGCATCATCGATTTATCAATGGTCTTCAGATGTTATCAGGGTACGTTTGTTTTGTATAAGCGATAGCGGATTGTTAAACGATGGAGGTAGCGGTTTGCAAAAATTATCTACCGTTAAATTTTCAGTTCATATTAATATTGAAGTTAGTTTATTTTTTATTGCCGTTGTAGGCAGACGAACGTACGGCCCACCTGATGGTGAGTGGTTACCGTCGCTCATGGACTTCAATGCCAGGGGCAGAGCCAAGCCGCTGTCTACCGTAAATATAATTATCGTAATAACAAAGTCATTATGCTTTTTTTTTTATTGCCTTTGTAGGCAGACGAGCGTACGGCCCACCTGATGGTAAGTGGTCACCGTCGCTCATGGACGTCAGCAATGGTAAGGGGGACAGCCAAGCCACTGCCTACCATTAAATGCTTCATATATTGCTCCTCCTCCTTGCGTCGTATTCCTAAAGGGTCCTAAAGGGACTGAAGGTTCCTTCTGTATCACTATTTCTAGCCAGATCTTTCTCTATCTTTTAAATACACACTTGACACTAATATTTTTGAGTATATGTATTAGGAAATTGAATCCATTTTAAAAGTGCCTCCCCGCTGCTTCCCACTTCCCACGGCTACTACCTTGAGAAATGGTATCGCTAATCGCGTCGCTTATCAGTAAGTGAACAGTCAAATCGAACAATAACGCATTATCATCGGTCGAGTGGTTCGGCGTGCCCTTCCGCCGCTCATCGCGTCCAGGACACATATTTCCTTAACTTTATTGACGTTGTTATAATGGGCTAAGCACGATGCTGTCAAAGAATATATCTTATGTATCCGATGTAGTATTTGAAGTCGCGCTATTAAAAATATACTGCAGACATATTTTTACTGGTGGTAGGACCTCTTGTGAGTCCGCGCGGGTAGGTACCACCACCCTACCTATTTCTGCCGTAAAGCAGTAATGCGTTTCGGTTTGTAGGGTGGGGTAGCCGTTGTAACTATACTTGAGACCTTAGAACTTATATCTCAAGGTGGGTGTTACATTTACGTTGTAGATGTCTATGGGCTCCAGTAACCACTTAACACCAGGTGGGCTGTGAGCTCGTCCACCCATCTAAGTAATAAAAAAAAGGTAGATCTTGATTATGTGTTGGATCTTTCGCGGGTAGGTAATACCATCAGCCATTAATATCTATTTCAGATCGCGAAGCAGTCATGCTTTTTGGTCGGAAGCCTGAGACAGGCGTTGCAAAACTCATCTGAGACTCTGACCTAATGGTATTCGACTTATGACGTCTATGAGCTCCGAACCATTACCATTAGGTCGTAAGTTCATCTAACAATGTAGCAATATAATAAAAATGAATAGAGTAATTCCGATTTCAAAATTAGGGGTAGCTCTTACTATAAACCTAAACCCATTTCTCGAGGTGGGTGGCGGCTTTTAACTTGTTAGTGTCTACGGGCTCCGGAAACTACATAACACCAGTTGCGCCGTGAGCTCGTCTATGGATTCAAGCAATAAAAAAAATCATAGGCTTTACTTACTTAATATTTAAAACAAAGTTGGTAACTTAAGACATTTCTTTGCTGCACGATAGAATAGAACAGTGTGCTTACTGTGAGTTTTTTAACGTTCTCGATAACGTAAAAGTTAACTCAAATTTGTATGCAGTTGGAACAGCGCCCCTAGCGGCAAACGTAGGCAGATGTTTCAACTGCATACAAATTTGAGTTAACTTTTACGCTATCGAGAACGTTAAAAAACTCGCACTGAGCTGAGCACACTGAAGGACCTAGGCCTGTTGCCATTGCGCTCGATACTTCAAAATAACGGTATCATTTCATCAGGTGGTAATTTTCACTGGTGGTAGGACCTCTTGGGAGTCCGCACGGGTAGGTACCACCACCCCGCCTATTTCCGCCGTGAAGCAGTAATGCGTTTCGGTTCGAAGGGTGGGGCAGCCGTTGTAACTATACTGAGACCTTAGAACTTATATCTCGAGGTGAGTGGCGCATTTACGTTGTAGATGTCTATGGGCTCCAGTAACCACTTAACACCAGGTGGGCTGTGAGCTCGTCCACCCATCTAAGCAAAAAAAAAAAAGGTAGTAACAACGTTATAGTCTTGAGGATGCATCGGTACCAACCCACAAAAAAACGTTCAGCCCACTCAGATATCGTAAACTACCAATAAAATCGGCTTTCGACGATAAATGCAAATGTGCACCGGAACGTTACAATGACTTACACCTAAATTTACATTAAAATCAAACAAAGCGTGTGTCATTAGCATAAATCATGCACGTTGTGGGCGCGAACGGAAAGTGTTGCCATCACACTGAATTCTAATTCTTCTAATTTCATTTCAAAAAGTGTTGTCTTGATTTTGATGTATGTAAATATGACCTTAACTAATTGTAAATAGTGATCGCTCGTGAACACACTTCACGTTAAATCAAATCAAATCAAATCAATTAATTTTTTTTAGCTTTATTAGCTAAAACACGGTTTACAAAGTTGTTGATAGTTATTTTATAGAACAGCGTGTTTCTACCTGGTCCGCGTGCAAATATTATTCAAAATTATTTACCATAAATGCAGTTAAGTATAACTTTTAGGTTAAGAACAGTCACAATAATCTTTTCTGTTCACGCTGTATTTGAGTGACATATTTTCTTGTGCGCTCCGTCGAATGATGATAGTTACTATAACGGTACCAATGATGGCCCTCATTGTTCTCGAATCAGAGAAACTGTACGTGGATTACAATGGTTGTCTACGCGTAATTAACGATGCAGTGTCTGGTATTGGGTCTACGGGACTACCAACCAAACGGTGCTCCGAAAATATGATCCGTTTGCTTGGGAAACTGTTATGTTGGTAATATAGTGTATACTATGCACATTAGCAGACTAGTAAAGAAAATAGCTATAATACCTAAACGTAGAGAATGAGCAATGAATGTTTTGTATTGATTTCCGGTGCTGTCGATATTATTTAAAACATTTTTAATTATAATAGTTTAAGTTCATTAGAATTAAATCAGATTTGAGACAGATACTAATAATAATTTTTGCTTTCTTTCGGTAATCTTTGCTTATATTATTATCTATTTGCGTTGTATTACTAAACATAGGTCAGTGAAAACATTTGATAATTTGACATAATAGACAAAATCTCTTTGCCCTCTAAAAAAATTGGTGAAAAGTTCCGTAGCTTAAAACATTTTCGCTTTAAAAAAAAATTAATTATACCCACCCAATTAAATTCATTAGTATAAACGCATAATAATACTCATTTGCATATATTTGCACTCGACGTTTTGTTTTCATTCACAATATAAAAATTCAATGAACACAATTAACCGGAAACCGGCGTTATTCAAAATGGCCGCTTTCAATACTGACAGCTGTTTAATCTGCGCGCGTTTGCGTAACAGCCAGAACTCCAGTTGATTGTTAAGCAAATAAGGAATTTTTAACGAATAATACACCCTCTCGGTTTGGTCGGCGTTGAATTGTGTTGTTTCTAGTAAAACAGAATCCGAACAAAAACAGTTTCACTGTAAAAAATTGCGCCAAGTCCACGTTTATAAAACTCATCTCAATAACATTTGCACTTTACAAAAAAAAGAAGACTTCAATAGCTTTCATTCTCTACAAAAATATGTGAAATACAAAAAAATACCAAGAAACCGTCATAAAGATGAAAAAATTAAAAAAAAATTATTGAAAATTTAAAAATAAAAAAATAAAAATTTTATCGTGCTTGGCGCGCGTCATTGAGTACCCCAAATTTTTCAGGATAAATGAACATCCTTTCAATGTTTAGAAATTTATAAGTAGGTCAACCTATGAAATGCATAAATGTAATTAATGAATTATTATTTCATAATAAGTTTTACAAAAGTTAAGTAAAATCGACATCTCATACGTATGTTATTTGAATTTTTTTCATTTCCCACTCATCTTTTATGATTTGAACTAAACACCCTCTCGTGTTCGCTTATACAAATACAAACTACTTAAGAGTCGATACGTATGTATACGTTGGCTTCAAAACATTTGAAAAAATTCTCAAAGATGTTTTTCAAAGGGTAGAAAAGAATAATAAAGTTTCAGCTGAATCTAAAGGGGTCGGACGCAAAAGTGGTCGATTTGGCATATAATAGCCCATAGGTATATAGTGAGAGCTGTTGAAAATTACCGTAGTTCTGTCTCAATTTCTCATAAAACGCTAACAAGAGCGAAAAAGACAACCTGGGTAACTTTTTCAGCTTTCACTGTATATTAAAGCAAAATGGTTTTTTTCTCGGGTTGAAATTCTTCCGAAAAATTTTGGGGTACTCAATGACGCGCGCCAAGCACGATAAAATATTTTTATTTTTTTATTTTTAAATTTTCAACAATTTTTTTTTAATTTTTTCATCTTTATGACGGTTTCTTGGTATTTTTTTGTATTTCACATATTTTTGTAGAGAATGAAAGCTATTGAAGTCTTCTTTTTTTTGTAAAGTGCAAATGTTATTGAGATGAGTTTTATAAACGTGGACTTGGCGCAATTTTTTACAGTGAAACTGTTTTTGTTCGGATTTCATATCT